>JAYJMH010057526.1:0-12668 GCA_036873815.1 Phacellophora camtschatica | reverse complement strand
TCGGCGATTACATAAACATTCCAACCCATGCTTGCATGGACTAATTACGGAATTAAAAACGATGATGATGATGATGAGGCTCAATTGAAACGCAATTTCAGAATAACTTGTGGCAAGTAAGAGCAAGGCACAAATGAAACAGAGTTCATTGAAAGTTGTTGTAACAACAGATAACAGATAAAGGCGCCCATGACTTTTTGTTTTATTACTGTTTTTTATTAAGTAATAATGTCATTTACAAATTTGCAATTAAAAAATGATATCAACTATATACAGTATATTGCATGGCATTTAATTGAAATTCTTACCTATCCATGAGCAAATACTGCATTTGTAAATCATTCAATAGAAATGGCTTTCTCAGCTCCGAATACTTTACAGCCTTGTCAAGAGGAAACCCAGTCGAATAGAAAGAAATAAGACAATCAACAATAGGCCAATTTTCCACATCTTCATTTAGAATCATTTCATCTTGGAAAACTTCAAAATTAAGCAAATTGCTCTTCCGGAGTCTGGCCAAAATTTCTTTCATTGGTCTTGAATAAGTCTAAAAATCAACACAAAGAAATCTAAATGAAAACATTTCTTAATATTTATTAGTAACATACTGTTGCACTTTTGAAACAATAAATATAAAAGTCATTCTTAATTTATTTATATTTTGAAAAAATAGAAAGCAATAAACAATAAAAATCTCACCTTTTTATTCATTGCGCAAATGCCTACTGTAATTTTTGTACCCTCATCAAGTTCCTCTGTCTCATCTTCATCATCAAATTCTGAGCTATTTCGTGTCTTCATGTCAGACGACTTTCTTAGCTAAGAATTAATTTTAACTATGATTGATAATGTATTCTTGATAGTAAAATGAACAAATTTTTCTTGACAGTTTATTAAATTATGGAAATCTTTTAGAGTGTCACATTATAGATTTTTGATCACATTATTGGCAGTATACAGGGTGTCCTAAAAACAGGCTACGGATTTGATGCACAATTTCGAATTCAAAGATTAATATCTCAATTTACGAGGCACAAAAAATGTCAAACAAGGTATTTTTTATTAAAAGTTAACAATCAATGAGTAACACCAAAAACATGCTGTAGCATTTTAGGTAACATTTTCATCTTTAGACTCAATCAAATCCATAGCCTTTTTATTTGTTGTTTTTGGTTTCCCACCACCCATGCATTTTTATTGTGTCCTAAAACCCATGTATGCTCTTATTTCTGTTTATTTTCTATTTTTTGTTTTCTCACCACCTACACTGTAAGTATTTTTATTGTTGTGATGGGAAACCAAAAACAAATAATAGATATTTTAAACATACACCATGACTCCTTGTGATTTTTCTTCTCGTGGTTTTTCTCATGATTAAAAAGCCTTAAATTCATTGGTGCCTTGATCTTACTAATAATATTGGTGCTTTAATTTTTAATATTTTCTCGCAGACAACATTGTTTATATAAGCTTTTCTGAAAGCAAAATATTGTTTATAATGTTATTGTTTCTGTTGTTTATGCAATAATATTGTTTAAATAACTTGATAATCTTGAGGATTAATTAATTGTGCATTGCAGGACTTAAATGTGCCAAAGATCTTTAGCAAGAAACCAAACTGAAATTTTTGCCTTGCACAGAAGATATATCCCATTTTCCCCACACACTTCTCCTCACAGGTGCAGCTTAATACAGTGTGCAGTTTGTTGTGAAATGATTAATCCAATTGTGGTAAAAACTTAATATCATAAATAGTGTCCAGCAACAAATGTTTTTCATAATTGTATTCTTTAGTGTTTGTCAATGTTTCGAAAATCTCAACTGCGCCACTTTCAACCCAAAAATATTTACAGCCACACAATTTGAAGAAAGAAAAATCACATTTATTAATTTATGTGTGCTGAACATTTTCCAAATTCAGTACAAAGATTCTTTGTTTCTTGAGCTAATGCGGACTGAGAGATCTTCCATTGAGATCTTCCTTACACACTACAAGATGATATATATAGATAGAGATTGTTGTTGATGAAGACGAAGTTGAAACCTTTTTGGCAGCCTTTTCATCACTAAATGTTGCAAAGATAAAAGTACACAGGAACTAAATAAATTACTAAGGAACACATAGACACAAATTGTACACAATATATTATTTGTTACCCGTTTAGCCCGCTCCATTAATGGAGAATTTGTCATTGATGAGGATTCGCTCTCTTCTGTGCCAATTGAATTACTCCTGCTCAATTGTGTTGGAGTTACTGATAATGTCTGCTTGGGTGTTAACGTAGTAGACGAGCCTTCCTTTTCATCCGTAGCTTGATCAGCAGCATTGTCAAAACTGATACACAGTTCTTCTACTGTTTTTCTCGGGATATCATCCGCCATCGGCATCTTTCGTTTCTTGCTTCCTTATTTCAAAGACGCACACGTCGTCGTCTTTGATGTGTATTTTAAAATTGCATCATGACTGTTTCTATATTATTTAAATAACTAGCTAAAAATATCGTTTGAAGTGGTGACCTATTTGTCCACCATCATCTCAGAATAATTTTTCAGCTTTGTTTTGTCTAAATTTTCTCTAACAGAAAATTTAAATGGCAAGAGCTTCATGTAATTAAATGTTGACCCGCCGAATTAAGCTTAGGTGCGAAGGAGCATATCTCAAAGAGCGGGAAAAGCAGAAGCCACCCAAACAAACCTGCCAAGCCAGAAAACAGCCAGACCAGACATTGCAGTGTCTGTCTGTAACTCGCACTCCCCACGAAACTCATCTCTGTGACGATTGACAATGTCTGCAAGACGCAAGAGAGAAACTGAAGGTTTGTATTTATGTGTAGAATTTTGCTCGTCAGATCGGAAAGTTTGCAGATTGTGGTGTGGACCCGTACAGCTACAGGGGATTTCTATACGTCATTAAAATTTTTAGCGCTGCTAAATTTGCGTCATTAATTAAACAATGGGTCTATTGTCTTCCTTTGTTTTTTAAGGAATTGCCCAGCTAAAACCATGGCTAGAATTACAAGTGTGCGAGCGGGAGATTTATCTCCCCCTCCCACAAAAGGCAAATTTTCCAATCTAAATGTAATAAAGGGGGAATATGGATCACAAATCACCACTGCCACCTGCCTCTGCTGTGGGATTGAATAAAATGTCGAATTTCACACATCTCTTTAGAAATAAGTACATCTTTTTCAAGTATCAAATGTAAAAAAAAATTATGCCAAATCAAGTTTTATGAACTGTACTTTTACTAATGAAAATTGGTGAAAAATGGTCAAAAATTAAGAAACTTTCACTAGTAGAGCCTTAATAAGCCCTTAGCTTGTTTCTCATAAAAATATTTTGTTTTATTATTCATTTAAATGTTTTGCTAGTCTTTTCCTAAATAATAGGTAAAATGTAATAACAATGTTTTAGCATTATAAACACGATTTTGAGGTTCCCAACACACAATTACCAACTGCTGAGGGCA
This sequence comes from Phacellophora camtschatica, assembly GCA_036873815.1. Lineage (NCBI taxonomy): Eukaryota > Metazoa > Cnidaria > Scyphozoa > Semaeostomeae > Ulmaridae > Phacellophora > Phacellophora camtschatica. Next base: position 9,199 of record JAYJMH010057526.1, on the reverse strand, counting down.
AATGACTAAAAATATTATTGCCAGGCCTGAAGGTGGACTTAATTGCATTTCCAAATTGTTTTTACATTGTTTGGTTGAACATATTTTATTTTCAAAGATATTTCAGATGAAGATGTTAGTGTCAAGAGAATAAAAAAAGAGGACACATCAGACTTAAAATGGGAATGGCAGGCTGACAAGCAAAAATGGACACAATATTCTGTTGATATGAATAAGAAAATCACAGATGAGTTTAAAATGGGAAAAGTAAAAGTTCCATTCAGTGAAAATGGGAAGAATTTTGAGATTATATTTTCAAGGATGGTTCAAAGAAATACTGCGACATGTTGGGAAAGACCGATCAGGTTAAAGTCAGCTGACAATGATTCAAAAGGTATGTAAAATAGAAGAATGTACTGGAAAAAACCCACACATTATCTGCACTCAATAAACCCACACAATTCAACTTGATTTTGAGTCCATTTTAAAAATACTGGTTTCAATACTAGATGGAAATTAATGAAACTTGGTCTATTCAAGCGAAACAAAATGATAATACGAAAACAGAAAGGTGTAATTTTCCAATGTTCAGTTTTTATTGGAGACCAACTCTGATCATCATGCCAGACATGCAATTTTTATTATTTGGGAGGGTCCCTTAAAAAACAGCACTTTAGATGAAGGGCAACCCTCTGTCCCTTTAAATATTTTAAATTAAATTAAACAGTTAAAATAGTTAAGGGAAAGTGCAACTTAGATGTGGGTTTATATGGTACCAGGTGCTAAAACAACTTTAAACATTTAAAAGATCATCAACAGTTAATTTTGCGACCCATTTGTACTTCTTTGCACAGTTAATTTAAACAGATATCAAAGGGTTAACATAATTTTTATGCTGCTTTGTGTGTCATATTCTGGTAGTTCTTTGAAATTAGTGAAATTTTGTGTTTTTATGAGCAACCTGGTTTTTATGTCTGATATTAAAACAAATGTTCCAGGGGAAAGTTATGATCATAATGGATCTTTTAATTATAGTAATATGATGATTATGATCATCATATTACTATAAATCAGAAAAACTAAGGTTCTTTCTTTTTCTGATTTTGTTTATGCTTGAAAACTATAGCCTAGATGACATGTGAGTCAAATTCAAAACTTCCGATGCTTAGTGTCCTTTTAGTGAAAATTTAACTAACTTTTGGACCCCTGTCTCATGTTAGTGTTACCCAAAAATGTATGAAGCACTGCACATTTCGGCCTCTATGGTCTAAGTTTCCGCTTCTCGAAACCAGATCTAAAAAAGGAGAGAACATGAAAAGTGAAAAGACTGCAAAAGATTTGTCTTTCCATTGTAAAAATTCGACTGTGAAATGTGTTCTTTAAACCTAATTATTTTGTCAATAGCCTTTGGTTTTCTGGCCTTTGGTATCTGAAAACAATAGTTTTGAAAGCTCTCCAAATTCTTTTGCTCCTGAAAGCAGAAGGTTTCTGAGAATTCAAATTTGCCAAGTAGCTTGCCACTGTCGCTAGGAGACACGCCAACGTTTGGAACCTGGGAACGATAGTTTCAAGACAAAATGTTTGGATTTTCAACATTATTCTTGTTCTTTTAAACTTTCGAATTCGGCTACTCGGAAACCTACCGTTTTCAAGGTCTAAAAAACACGCCCTTTAGTAGCTGTAACATGATGCTAAATAACGAAATCACTTCATCAATATCTGCGAAATAGGGTTTGGTTTTGTATTATTTACTGCACTGTAAATGAATGTGGCTTGCATGTCTTTGATTTAAACAGAAAACTGGCAGTGGCAAGATGAGAAGGGAAAATGGAACAAATATTCAGAGCAAGCTCAGAAACTTTTGAAAGCTGCTAAAGTGTGTGGCTTGAAAAAAGTAGAATTCACGGAGAAAAATAATCAATATTTAGTGACATTTAGCAGAATGGAACAAGCTAACAAAAAAACGAAAGCAAGAAGAAAAATAAGAGAGTCCTCAGATGAAGGTATTTGTATTTACCGTAAATCCTCGAATTACCCCCCCTCCCCTCGTATAAGCCCTCACCTAGAGCTTATGATTTTTAATTAGCCCCAACCTCGAATAAGGTCCCACCCCAAAATTTTAATTGGATTAAAGCATGTTATTTTACGTTTTATTGAGGAAGTTTTATATTTATATTTGCATTTTGATACTTTTTTGCGTTGCTAGCCACCAGGTTTTTAATAAGCCCCACTTGAATAAGCACCCCTTGAATAAGCCCCCTTGAATAAGCCTCCTCTCATTCGAAGATTTACTTTTTGCAACTCTAATCAATTCCCTTTGATTGTTTCACTATCTTTTTTATTTATTTGATCGAGAAGCACAACGAATTAAAATAATTCGACATTGCAATTCAATTTTCAGTTAATTTCTTCATAGAATACATCATCCAAAGCTAGCATACTAGCATACCCTTTATTCTATGCGACCCAAGAAAAGCTGATGCCTAACTTACTTGGGCTGCTAAAAATGATAATAACTATTTTAAACATTAATTATGAAATTAAACGAAAATTATATATATATATATGTATATCTAAAATCTAAAGTTACAAATAGCAAGATAATGACAATGATATAATTAGGTAATTACATGATACTGGCTGCCAGAATTACACAAGCTAACTTGGACCCTTGTGCTAGAGTAACTATACATCTTTGTTTGTAAACAGGCCCTTGGCTTTAAATATCCACTTGATAATTTTTGTTGTATGGCTCATCAAGTGTTTCAACTTATTTATTTGGTATTTAGAAGCTGAAGAAGAGACGTCAGCAACGACTGCCAAGACAAAGACAACGAAAGGAAAATCTCAACGCTCTGTAAAACAAGAGGGTGCAAGTGCGACAGTAAAGAAAGAGCCATCCACAGCTCAAAAGGAGGATAAAACAACAGGTAGACGAGAGTTGATTGAATATTTTAGTTTTCCTTGTCTGCCTGAGCTGACATGCATCACCAAAAAAGCCGAGACTTACTTAATCAGTGGTGTAGGAACCTGGGGGTCTGCAGGACACGTGCCCCCCCCCCCCAATTTTTCACAAACATGAATGGGTGGCATTCAATGTGTGTGCCTCCAAAAGGCACTGAAAATGTACCCCACACTTTTGAAAACGTTCCTACGCCTCTGGTACTGCATGAAAATACGTTTGTAGAAGCTTTATTTGCCTTGTTAGAGAACGTCCGTTTTGTTATTCTCCACAACATACAGCTACTGAAGCAATCACATGCAAAATCAGGAAATAAAACTTAAGATGGAAGGCGATAGCTGGACTAAGCGAATTTTTAATCAAATCCTTCGGAATAACGCATGTATGCTATTTGGCGAATTTCACTGAGTCATTCCACAACGTTCATTCCTGAAAAAATCAGTCCAGAAATGAGAACAAATCCAGGTTGAATCCGAAGCTAGCTACTCTTATTGAGAAAAAAACGTGCATCTGAATTTTAATTCAATTCAATTCAGGTGGGCTTAAAAGCAAGGCTCTTGTTAAGAAGGGAAAAGCTCCTGTTGATGAAGAGTGTCCGGCAAAAATTACGGTGAGTCAGCAATTTGTAAGCGAAATATATTTACAGTTCAGTTATAAATTGTCATTTTCTTGTCTTTTTAATTTGTAACTTGAACTTTGCAAAGGCCTGTTTGCGCGGTCACGTCTAGGTATCTTTTTCTCCACAGCTGCCTCAAATGTTAAATTGGGCATTAAACGGGCCCGCCTCCGCAATCGCGGCTCCGTGACTGCGGGGTATATAGAGTGGCTGTGGTATGATTTCTCGCCTGGGTATGATTGCGTAAATTTGCCTCAAGGTCACAGGGTTGCTATGCTTTGACATGCTCACTGTTGTATCGTTTACTGTAAAATTTGTCAGTTTTGGTGAATCTTTAGAATTAATATAAAAAATGTAAACGATTTCCTCATTTCCCCCCTGAAGACTCAATATGAAACAATAGAAAACAATATAGATTCAACAAGTAACAGCGGGTAAATGAAGAGGTCCTCATATGAATAGACTTACTCTAAAGTCTATTTCGTCAATGAAAATTAAAAGTCTATGCGAGTGGAGGAAATTTCCTCAGCTTTCTTCCTCCGCAGATACATTTTTTCTTCCTCCGCAGATACATTTTTTCAGTCCACATAAAGTAGCCTGCATGTAGACTCAATACTTTTAACTGAAAATATTAAAAAATTGGCGTTTTCTATCCTGTTTATTCAAGACTATTTAGCGAGAGTTAACGATAATCTGCATCCGTGTATCATCTGGTATTTTTGTAACTTTTCTCAACACGGCTTGCATACGAGGGTGTGCCTTCGTATATTAGGGTATAAGGGTATGCCCTCGCACACCACACGTCCTTATATCCGCGTCTATACGGTATGCGATTTTTAATTTTCGTTAGTTGAAATGTGTCTTATTTTTTTTCGTAGTTGATGCATCCTTGTTAGATTCTTCGGGCAATAATGATTGTTTGATGTAAAGCTTGAAGCATTTTGAGGCTTGAAGCTTGTCTTTTTTTATTTTTTTTCAGTTCCATGTTCTCTGTGAAAGAAACGTTGTTTGGGATGCAATGTTGAACCAGGTAACTTTTAAGTTTTGCCTCACTAGAGTTCGTTCTTTACAAGCTATTACAGAGGTTTAGATCTAGAACGAGTTTACGTACGAATATAACACGAAAAACAATTGAATTTAAAATTTACAGATTAAAATTGTGAAAAATGTCGTTCCCATTGGGACATCAGAAGGTTTTGCTTTTCAAATCAGCAACGAGAAATTGACTATTTTTCATCGTATTTTGGAAAAACAAGCTGAAGACTCCGAGAAGAAGAAGAAATTGGCTTAATTATAGCGACAGCAAGAAAGCCTAATCTACCAAGAACCTTTGAAATTGCGAAGATAGAATAGAAGGTTCACCAATAAAGCTAATTCTTTTGCTAAATCGCCTTTTGGAGTGCATTTTCCAACCTTGTGATCGCATAAAAAACATTTTTCCTCTATGCTTCATCTGCATATATACCTGCCTTTGGAAGCTCTAAGCATTTTGGAAATCAGTAAGATAAATTATGAATAACATATTGACTGAACACGAAATGAATAATATGCATGTATCAGGCAGCATAAACATTCGGGCTCCCTCCTGGTATATTTATATATTGACGAAAGTAAAACTAAGTAGCTGAGTAGAAATGTTCTCAAATGACACAATCAGTCTAATTATGGACTTGCATTCGATTCACATTTATTGTTATTTGTAGTTTTTATTTTGCTGCCATTTTAGACCAATCTAAGAAACAACAACAACAAGTTCTATCTGATGCAGTTACTTCAAAATGATAGCTCAAAACAGTTTGCTGTTTGGTTTCGTTGGGGAAGGGGTATGTTCTTTTTTTTTGTTTTTTAGCTTAGCGTCTTTAGATGAGCTTGACGTATAGCAAAATGACAGCTTTTCCTTTAAGAACCTGTTAATTTTTTTTTCAAACATTGCTGGAACATAAGAGCTTTTATGATAATACAAACGAAAATTAGCCCTTTCACGCCCGGTTTTGTTTCTAATAAACAGAAAAATCGTATGTAAAGTTTTATTTTGCCGGGGGTACCACAAACAAACCAACTTAATTCGAAAGATAAACCTAAATATATTTGAAATTAATGAACATTTCTGCCCGCATTTACCTCCTGAAAATATGAAGTTTTACGTTGTTTATCAATGGCCCTTCCGGGGTGAAAATGTCAAGAAACGAAATTATGGCTGAAGAAAAATTGATTTGAAGAAGTGCTTTTACAAGAAGAAAATGAGAAATGCTTAAAAGAAGATAATAACAATTTTTTTATTTACAGGCTAAAATTAGAAGTAAGTTTCTTTATTTGCGGGCCAGAGCTGCAAAAGATATTGGAACCTGGGAATTAGGTTCCCAGGAAATTTCAACCTTAGCAGAAAAGTTTTGAGCCAGTAATTTAAAATTTAAAATAATAAATATTGAAAAATTTAACCTGAAGCTGATCAAGAACGGTGATTTTGGCTGAACCTAAAAGTATAAAAATACTTTCCGTGGTTCACTTCCAGCACCCCCAAAACAACTGATCTCCCACTGCGAGGTTTTTTCTGACAGAAAAGTTCTACGATATTTGTCAGGCTCCCCAGAAAGAAAAATTTTTGCAGTGCTGGCGGGTACCTTCCGTAGCTTATAAAACTTATAAAGATGAATAGTTTTGAAAAGAAATCATGGTTTTGAAGACAAAACATAAATTGATATCAAGTATTAACTTAAAAAAACGTGATAATTATTCTGTGTTGCTTATTTTTTAGTGGGTGTCGTTGGTCAGAGCAATCTTGTTCGATGTGGAAGTGACTTACAAGAAGCGAAAGATGTCTTTACAAAGAAGTAAGACATTTTGATAAAATGCAATTGGAGCAAGCTCTTGCGCTTTCGTAGTGGGGCCCTATGGCCATGAAAGGGACCGTTGAAGCCCAGTACTATTTTAAATTATGCTATTTTCAATTTACCAGTAATATTTTCAATTAATATTACTAAACATCTAAGCAATCACTTAAGCAACTTGAGTTCCAAATTTTGGTTGAAAATTAAACAAATTCAGTACTACTTAAAATTCTAAGTTCCTTATTAAAGCAAAATCATGCATTTGTCTGAAAATGTTGGGTCTGAGAAAAACCAAGAAGATTAAATTTTAACCGAAATTTTTTCAACACTACTCGGCATGATTACAAAACTCATCATGATTACTAGCAAAATATTTTCGACCTCATTAATCATAAACGCAATTGTTGCAGCATAAATATTAGAGATTCAAGAATCATTTGAATTTCGCACAGTTCATGATTTGAAGGAACTTCACTTTGAAAGTTTTTACAGGAACAACTCACAGGCAATAATAACACTTTCAATGGTTTTAGAGGAGGCAGTGAACACCCTATTAGACATATTTGAAAAGGGCCAGCTCTGAAAGGATGCAAGGCCTAAAAACTCTTCAATAACGAACTGCTCTGTTTTTGTTTTTTCAAACTGTGGACTTTTTTCAAACTGTGCATTTTTCCTAAATGAAGTCTCCAATTGCTCGTTAGTTATCATGGTTTTTATTGCAGGTAATCACATAGATCCTTGTGCTCACGTTTTTGCAATGAAGTTGCAAAGCCAATGTAACGTTTTTTTGGAACACCCGGGTGTAAATATACATGTGATATGAAACGTCAGGCTGTATCTTTCTAGCAACATGCTGTATCTTTATCATTGACTAGAAATAACATAGAAAGATATATCATGCATCTTCACGTGTACAAATAATCAATATTAAAAAATTGGTTCATTTTGTTTCAGATTTTCGGACAAAACAAAAAACGACTGGGAAGACAAGGATAGCTTTGAAAAAGTGCAGGGAAAATATGACTTGATTAAAATGGATTATGAAGCAAATGCAAATGTAAGTTTTGTTATTTTCTTTTAGCAGAGCATCAGAAAATTTGGAATAATCATAGCGATCGCGAGGAGGCCTAAGCTAGGAAAAACCTTTAACATTGCGAAGATAGAAGCTATTTCTTTTGCTAAGTTGACTTTTGGAGTGCACTTTCTCAGCTTGTACTTGCACGTGAACTTGTTCTGAATCTAAACGTCCCTATTTCAATAGTACCACCGAATGCTAATTAGGGATATAACAAACTGTTAATGTGTCCCTAATAATATATATCGTCCTTACAATGCATTACAAATTAATGAATAAATAAACTTAAAAAGTAATATATTTTTTAGGCAAATGGTAAGACTTATTATTTTCATTAGGATCAAGATGAAGAAGATGGTGTGTCGGATGAGAAAGTGAAGCGACCTGACTCAAGACTTGATAAAAGGGTGCAGGTTAGTCGTTATTTTGATTCTAACACTTTGATGAACATACGAAGTGCATTACGTGGTGCAAGTTCACCTTTTTTTTTAAATTGACCGCCTATGAGAATTTAAACACGAGGATAGTTCAGTTGTTAACTCACTCAACGTTTTTTCACAGAATGTCGTCACCCTCTCACGCCCGTATTTGTTTCAATTTAACAGGCGAATCCTATCTAACTTTCATTTTACAGGGGGTAGCACATACCAACTAGCGTAGTTTTAAAAATGATCTTACGTTAAAACGTCTGAAATTAATATAAAGTTCTGTCCGCGGTTACCTCCTGAAACTCTGACGTTTTAGGTTGTTTTAGGAACTGTTGTTTTATTTTCATATGGCCTTTCTAGGGGTAAAAGGGTTAAGTTCGAGCATTGATGATGGTCTCTATGTAAAAATGTGAAGATAAAGCTATCAACTCTTGTAAACTCTTCGTAAAGACGAAAAGGTGCGGTCACATCAACGGGAATGCTGTTACTTAATACCTTAATACATCAAATGCCAACAAGTTTGGTATAGACTATATATCGTAATCTCTGTGAAACCTGGTCACTGAAATTAAAAATCATCAAAATTTCTGATCACCTAAAATCATTGTACAAAAGAGTAAAACTCATCAATTTTTCTTTACTTCGAAGCATTTTTTTTAGGCTCAAAAAGTTATTAAGATTTGAAGTAATTTTTTTTTGGTCTTTTTTATCTGTTATGTCAAATGATCTGTTGAGTTTATGTTCACCGTTTTATTCTTTTGTTCTATTGTTATTCCATTGTTTTTTATGAGATGTAAATCGCGTGGATGTTAAACCATCTTTGCAGTACATATTTTCTTTCGTAAATTTATGGGAGTTTAGCAGATTTATTTACTACCAAAAAGTAACTTTTAAAATCGTTATTGACAGGCTTTGATTCAGCTTATCTGCAACGTGGAAGAAATGGAGAAAGCAGTTCTGGAGATGAAGTATGATGCAAAGAAGGCACCACTTGGTAAAGTATACCGTTTTTTTTAAACAACTACTCTACGGATTAAAGTGAAAGTTAACGAGATGGATCCATTAAATTTTGTTTTATAATATATAATCTTCAGTAAAACAATAAAACAAATTGTCCCTTGAAATTTAGATTAATTTGAAATATAACTTCATCATATCAGAAAAAGTTTTGTATTTCATTTTTCCATATTTTGAACTTTTTGAATTGCAGGAACTTCATTGTTTTATTTTTGTTGTCTTGAATCGGTAATTTATTCAATGTTAAATTTTGCGCTTCAGGGAAGTTGACGAAAGATCAAATAAAAGCTGGAT
>JAYJMH010057515.1:0-12671 GCA_036873815.1 Phacellophora camtschatica | reverse complement strand
TCCACTTTAAACTCTGCTACAAAAACAACTACAACAACAACTCTGTTCATATAGCAACACACAGCAACAACAACATATAAAAGTTTCATGACAGTCATATCATTGCCAAAACAGTATGGTCATAGCATTATCAATCATGTTTGTTAGGAAAACTTACATGATCTTGCACTCACAAATTACTAAATTTATTTGCCCTTAAGGAAATATTATTTTATCCACCATTCATTAATTTATGTGTAACATTCAGTAACTTTGATGCGTGAGATATTTTTACTTTCTATTGTTATAACATACGTATGTGCGTAGGAACTCTGCACGGAGATGAGACAAGGAAACTGACTTAAGTGTAGACCTTCTAATGACGTAGAATGAAGCAAACCATTGTATTCGGAGAATAGTCATCTTTCCTGTTATTCTTATTTCTCATTGGTTGTAAGAGTTGTTATTCTTAAATTTGTTTGGTCAGTTCGTTGTATAAAATGATTCGGTAAAAATTTTCCGTTAGACTTTAAATATAGGATTTAAAGAGAGTTGCATGCGTGTAACAGGAGTTATTGAAATATTGGTTGAATGATATGTGAAATTTCAAGCAATGTCTTTTTCGTTGAGTATCTTGATGACATTGATTTGTTTTACCTTGAAAGTTGATTTGTTTAACCTTGAACTTGTGAGTAGACAGGGTGAATTCTGTCACACTGTTCAATAAATTGTTTTCATTCCCAAAATTAATCTCAAGCAATTATTTTTGACTGGGAGATTCTTCAAACTCTCTTCTACTTTTGTAACTGAACAAAATGTTCCCTCTCCTGAAATGATTCAGTAATTGCCCCATTTGTGTTATGTCACATTATCAGAAAATGATGAGGGTTATCAAAATGTTTCTTTAACTCAGAAAAACCTAGGAAAAAGGCACAAATTCAGTAAAATAAAAAAGGAAGTTCATAAATACATAAAAGAATAAGCCAAAATATTGAAACAGTAAAATTTGGTACCAGCAACAAATAATCCTAAGATTCCACCCACATTTTTTTGCTGTCCCAAAATTTAAATCTCCCAAAATTTGTCAAGTCAAATCTTTTTTTAAAAAGGGACTATCCATGAGCAATTGCTTTTTCGCTGTCTACAGACTTTCAAGGCTTTAAAAGAAACAATTTTATGGCAAAAACAATGATAACAACCATTGGTTGTCATATTGTCTATTGATGACCTGAACACTGACAATGACATCTGAGAGATTTGATAGAATCATGGTTGTCAATGAAAAATTCTATTCAATTAAATGCATATAAAAGAATGAAGAGAATAATTTGCTCTGTTGTATTTTTGAAAGATACAAGGACTTTTTGTAAGATGCCAGCCATTGCTGATTTCAGACAACTGCTACTTATTTTCAAATGTGGGACATCACCTTGATGTGTGTAAAAGATTTTGATGTTATTGTATGGTAGGTGTGACCTTAAATAAAGAGAAAGAAAGTGATGGGCTTAAGTCTAAACATGTATATGTGTGCAGAATGCCCATTTTTATGGATTTGGTACTAAATAAGTAATGTAATTCAAAATATTTGGTTACAACCAAAAAACCTCCCAGCTTGCTTGACTGTTTTTTTTCTAGACTTTCCCCATCCATGTCTGTTTTTTTTTTAATTCTCAGCTCTTCTTCCCGTTTGTTTTCCATTTTCTTGGATCAAAAAATTGTCCTATTTGTTTTCCATTCTTTGGATCAAAAAAATTGACTTGTATGTAAATACAAGCCTATTCCCTTTGCTGCCCCAGTCTTTCAAATTTAACCCTTTAATACAACAACAAATACAATTTCAAATGTACACCTTTAATAAAACGTAGAAACATGCGTATAATACAGGTATGTTACTGACCAAACAGAGTTAATGCTAGGCTTGGAGCTAATTTTTGATATTTGTTTGGGCATGCTAATAGAATAAAGTCCGCCTTCGGGATGTCTGGCCTAAATTATTTACTCACCAATATTCTACAGCATCGTCACCCACAAGTCGGCGTTGTAATCGAGCTTCCTCTTCGTCAGCGACGTAGACTTAAGCATTGCACTGATCCAGCCACTCTTCATCAACCAAAGGCTCATCTCCACAAGGCTCGGCAACATCCAAATCGATGGTCATCTTCAAGCTGACGAAGTCCACCACGAGGAGCCCCTTCCTCTCCACCAACGCTCTAACCAGCACCATCGTCCTCGAGTTCTTCCTCAAAAGTTTCGCTGCCAGCCGTTGATATATCATCAATCGATTCTTCAGATTCCGAGCTTTAATCTGACATGATCATGTGAGCCAAGGAAAAAAGCTAAATTAACAATTATGTTCTGTTTCTCCGGACGATTCCAGCTTCTGATTATCGAATTCCTATGAAACTTGTGAACAAGGAATTTGGGAGTTCCGACAACTATGTCATAACAAGTCTCGACCCAGTTCTTTAATCGCGCATTTTTATCTTGAGTAGGGGGTATTCAAACCCCTCAAAAAGGGTGAAATCATCGCAATATTTAAATTTAACAGTTGCAGCACGTTTTCCAACATGTTGAATTACACTTAGATGCAAAAAACTGATATGGGTAAACTTACCCTTTAACATTTTTATGAATTCTTGCAAAAGTTATTTTAGAAATTCTCTAAAAACGAAAGTAATTGAAGGAATTCTCAAAAAACAGCAAATTGCACATTATTATGTTAATGAAGAGCATTTGGAAATTTCATTTGGCTTGGCAAACTTAAAGGTATAATCATAATCCAGTCTGCAGAGTTTGCCAGAGGCGTAGCCAGGTAGCAACTTTTGGAGGGTGGCGTCAGGCGTTTTCTTTTGAAAATTAGTGGCATACCTTAGCAGTTTTGTGCCTGCAATATGTCAATTAAAAGTATATACAAGTATATAAAACCAATGGTAGTTTGGCCATGTCACTGCACTGACTGCTCCCAAATTTTCTCCAATACTAAAGCAATTTTTTTAAATTGCTCTTAATGCTTTCATTCCCAAAGTTTTATGCCAGCTTCTACTAAAACTTGGTTTCCCTTTTTTTAGTAAGTTTCAAATATGCTGCTTCTTGTAGGTACTTTATGTAAAATTCCCTCCCCCCCCCCCCCCCCAGTAGTTACTGGTACATATTTTACACTAAACGTCATTGTTTTTGGTGATCTTTTGTTGCCGTTCGACTACTGTGAGAAAAATGCTTTCTGTGTGCTAGTGTAAGCAAAGATAAGTTATAAACGCTATTGAATCTTTCTGTCTAATGTTCAATGACTCTTTTTTCCTTAACAAAAATTTTTCCAGATATTAACTTAATTTCCCTCTTAATGTGTGATTGTGACCACGTTGTTTTTATACGAATGGTATTTCGAAAAGCTGGGTATATTTATATATACAATATACCCTTCATCACTGTGGTTTGCGGTTCTGTAAACTTGTTGCATATTTGCACGGGCTTTAGGAAAAGTGAAGTTTGTATTTATTCCCACTTCTGTTTTTTTTTTCATTCTACTTGCCCTACATTCCGTGGTTTGAATTCGGTCACTCTTCTTTTCTCTTGTTACCCTGTGACTGAATTCAAACAACGGAATGTAGGACAAGTAGAATGAAGAAAAAAACAGAAGTGGGAATAAATACAAACTTTACTTTTCATAAAGCCCGTGATATTTGCTCAATACTGAAAAACTTTTATAATGGTTTATAATGGGTGTCAAATCTCTGCAATAAGCTTTTAGGCGTGCGATTAAAAGCACGCCTTGGCTACGCAAGGGGTGTGTGGAGGCATGTGCGTGCGATCGAACGCGCAAAATAAATGCCTGTGATGTGGTATCTTGGTTTGAAAATTTCCTAAATTTGTTTTATTGTTTCCTTTCAATATTCCATTGTTTTAGTAAACAATAGTCATTGTTTTCTTCAATTTCGCTCAAACTTTTTCCTGACTATGTTAAATTTCCCCCAAATTTCGACGTTCTTGGAAATTTTTGGGGGTGTGCCCCCCAGAGGCACTCCCCAATAACGATATCCAATTTTTATCCTTTAGTTTTACTCCAAAGTTTAAACATATAATTTCTTCTGTGTCAAATTGAATTAATTACTCCAAAGAAACTGTGTCAATGACAATTAACTTTTGTTTATGATTCAACGAAAAAAATAACTCCTTCTCCAATGTGTGTGAAATTGGTTGGAAAATTATATATTCACTGCACAATAACGAAGGATCACTTCACTGTCTACTTTACTGTCACAATTGTGTTTCATATAAATGCTATTACACAGTATCATCCTGTCTGTTCAGATAGTATCCTCCGTAATAGTATGCATAACTATTTTTCTAAAGGAAATTTTTTACGACATATTACATCATTTTTTGGGCATAAGGAATTTAAAGTGTTATCGAAATTGTGTCTAAATTTGTGAAGCCTAAGCATGCTTCACCCAACTCTTAGTTGAGTTAAGATTCATCAGCCTTAATATCATGTACTCCATAGACGAAACAAGTTGTAAACACCAGAATTGGAATACTGGCAGGGGCAAAGGCATGCAAATCAGGTATGTGAGGTGCAGCAGATCAATTCTGTCGGGGGTTGCATTATTAGCCTGGATCATTCAAACAATTTTCCTGTCTGACAACTATGCTAATCCAAAACTCTATTATACTTTGTTGCATAAGAAATGATTGTCTCGCACGTTGTGCTAAAATTCACCTCTGTGTAAATGTGAATTTAAAATCGAAGTTTAGTTTGTCGCTCAAAAACTGGAGCAATTAAATTCATTATAGTACAATGTAGATGGATAAAATCTAGGTGTTGAATTAAAGTTTAAATAGTCTAGTCATAAAGTACTAATGTTTTGGGTTAATAAAGAATTAATATCTTTTGTTAATACTTTGATACCATATTTTGTTTAAGTTTGATTGCAACTGATTTTTCATTTATTATTTTAAGCAGGATGGTCATTCTAGAGATGTGCTGTTTTATTTTGTATAATATGATCACCCTATTTTCTTTTAGATTTAAATATTTGATCTATATTTGTATCTTTGATGTGTATTGTATTGATACTTATTTTCATCCATGTAGCTTTAAGAAGTTTAGTTTACCAGTTTATTAGAATGCAATTAATGTGCATTTTAATTAATTTCTTTAATGTGCGTTTTAGCTACTAACACATATTCTTCAAAAACGGTAAGATATTTTGGAAAATGCAAGGGAATTATTCAGTTGACCTGGGCGCTTATTAGAGAGTGTATTCTTATATCCAAATTTTGGAAAAGTGGTTAATTAGCGAAGGGCGGTTACTAAAGAATGGACAAGAAATGGATAAAATAAGATTAGATTAGGTATACCAAACCAAACTTCAAATGTGTAACATGAAAACTAGAGCACGTCGAAATGTTTAACAATAACAAATGTTTTTTTGCATAATGGGTGTCCCATAAAAAGCTGATAATTCTATCGAAACAATCTACAAAGCTGTTAGTTTCAATATATGTCAAATGTTCTTTCAAAAATGTTTTGTGTCTGAATATTTATTTGATTCCATGACAGCTTAGCTAAATCTCTGGTTCGAGGAGAGTAAATTAAATTCCAACTTTCAAGGCGAATACCTATAAGCCTTTTAGTTTTAACGGTGGTGGAAAAAGCACTAGAATCATTATGAACAAAGATAATTGTAATTGTTACGTAATTTGACTTTCACCGGGCAGATATTCCTCATTTCAACTAAATCAATTGTATTTGGAAAGATTAATGCTCTCAAAGCTATTTTGTACTGCTTGTGCAAATTCTCGGGCTGCATTTCATGCTCTTTTTAACATGGCAACCGATGGCCGACGCTTTGTCTTCCTCAATCCTTTTGTCTAAGTTTCGGCAAGTATAACTGACATAATATGCATGGCACATATCACACTTAAAATTGCACACAACGGATTTTTAGTTCACAATGGTGGGCTTTGGTTCCCAAGATTTTACTTGTTCGCCGATTTTTCTGCTGGAGAAAAAAGATAAAATTTCTTTCCTGATCTTATTACTGAGATCATGCAATTGCTTTTTCACAGCCTGAACAGATGTTTGATCCTTATTCTTATGGGAGTATCCTTCTCATTTTTCTCGTCTTGATCTTGGACAGAATGTTTGGTTACCTTTTTATCATCAAAAGTTCGAATTGCTCATTGTTTTAAGGAACCAGGTTAATTTAAATGCGAAAAACACATTGACTAATCTATTTACCTCAGCATCGAATGCTTTCCAATCTGATGACAACCTGTAGGCACGGTTCAACATTGTTACTAACAAAGCACGTTTGTATTTATTGTCAACAGGTCTTTGAAAGTGTAATAGTAAACCTGTGTCTGTAGGCTTCTTATAAACCCGTATTTCTTGTTCACAGTCAGATTTTTAAAGTTCCATACCCAGAAAAGGCAAAATATTGTTATTCGCAATTTCCATAGTGAACTTGAGGGAAGAAGAATACACTGAAGAAGAGGTCGTGCCCCTGCCGTGCCGAACCAAATATAATGAAATAAGTTTTAACGCTAGCACTGTACGCCTGTACAGGTGCAATGTCTAAATCAAACTTTTAGATTCTGCCACACCACTGTAATTGGTTCTGAAAAACCTGCCGCTGGCTTGACTGTTGCGCGACTTCCTTCAATACATCGCACTGTCTGCCGTGCGGAACAAAATATAGCCATGTGCTGGCCTCGTTTTGAAAATTGGCCCGTAGAATTTTTCCTTGTGCACATGCAGGATTATCAAAATTTCACATGGATTCGATAAAAGAATGTCTTCAGGAACGTTACATTACATTCAGGTAAACAACTCCAGGAAGGTAAGTGATCTGTCGGAGATTTTGATTGCTTTAGATTTTATTACTTGCTATTTTTATGTGTTCATTCTATAAAGATAGATATGACGTCATCAACGCAAAAATACATTATTGCTATTAACAATTCATTTAAAAAACTTGTAAGGTAGCGTTATCGTGTGCTGCGATCTGATTCGATATGAAATAACAATGGTCTCAGAACCCTCCATCAATACAAGGCTTTAACATTTTGCATCGATAATCTTGAGAATTATGGTATTTGGAAAACTCTTTGAAACAGTAGACATTTTCTAAGAGTTGAAATGAGCGCCAAAATTTGCGCGCGTTAGAATATTCGTTTCCAGTACACTTGTACCCAGTTTCGACTGGCACCGCAAAGCAACGAAACGCATAAACCAATCCTTGGATTTGTCGAGCTAGAATCGCACCAAAGTACATTTGGTTCGGCATCGCAGTGGCATGACATATAAACTATGCCCAAGTGTGTATCAAACGATGCCAACGAATAGATAAGGTCTTCTTCCTTCCCTCTCCTCCAAAAAATAGACATTATTAGGCTACCAAAGGCTATATTTTGCCTGAAAATACATTAATACAGTATTGCATGAGTCAATAATAGCCATGAAATAATAAAAACAATAAAATATATGAGAAACCTTTTTGCGAAACTGCGAAAGCCTGTTGCTTAAAATTTATATATTTAAGGCTTGATTTGAGACAAAAAAGTATGCCGTTGATTATAACATTTTACAACTTTTTCTTTTGTTGCCCAAAAAGACGATATATGACACACTAAAGTACGTTTACTTCAAATCACATCGAATGTAATATGAAAGGTGGATATCAGCTTTATCTGAATGTTAATATTTATTATGACTTTAGTGATTTTTGTTCCTAAACGATCAACATTAAAGTTTGGGGCATTTAATTCAGGTGAGCTGACAATCCCATTTTGGCAATAATCGTGAGTCAAGTCTTGCTAACACCGATATGTGTAAATATCTATTATAACATACCAATAACATTATGATCATAAATATAATCAAAACTACAACTTTTTCGCAAATTTAGATAACTCACAACCACTGGGCTTTCAAAAATTTGCGGCTTGGTGAACATTATGAATCACGAAAGAACAAAATAGATCAAAGCACAGTTAAACGTTTAGCAAACATAATGGATTGGGCCTGCACGATTTCTCGATCATTTGCGCAATAAAGTAGCTATTTATGTTCAATTTTTAATTCAATAAAGTAGGTATTTCATTATAAGCAAAATTTCGAAAACCTAGAAGTAGTTGCGCAACCAGGAAAGACTAGCTTCACCTGGGTTTCTAGACATACCTATTCCTGATAAATGAATGTTTAGGTATATGGCATTATCGAATGGAAGTTTGAGTGATAAATTGATGCACTGAACTTAACCCAATCATAATCCAGAATATCATTTTCAGTATTTTTGTGCAACCAGGAAAGACAAGCTTCAGCTGGTGTCCAGACATAGCATAGCGTAATACTGTTTAAGCATAACAATTTACCAAATACAATAAATATGAAAGAAATTGAACTTCAACATTAAATGTAATGCAATGAAGATTAATATTATAGTTCAGTAACGCTGCCCAACATTGAAAGGCTGGATTTCACACACTTTTTTAAGTGAATACATCTTTTCATTAAGAACATGTCATTATACAACTGCTGCTTAAACACAAATCAATAATACATATTCTTTAAATTGGATATTGGTTACATTGCTGTTAATGCAATAGAAATCCTCTCTTTTTCAGTGATTTTGACAAATCAGAAAAGATTAACTTTCATTTTCACTGTCCGGTTCCTAGACGTTATCGTTGTTATTAAATCATGAAAAAATAACATGTCATGGTTACTGTTTGAGAATAATGCATAGATGAATAATTGTATTGAAAATGGTAACCTAACCATCAGATGTATATTTTGTGCCTTGATATATAATTATATTGAGAATTAATGCATAATATTTGAGAATAATGCATCGATGCAGAAATATATTTAAAATGATGCTATAAATATCAACTGTATAACGTTTTGCACAAAGGCAGTAATTTTATGTCATGTTTACTAAAACATTGTGTGTATAAAAGTGTGTATTAATGAAAACAACTGCATTCGTGAATGAATAAAAAGTTTCATTAAAATCGGACGAACGACTAATCTACGAGTTACTCAGTCAACAATTTTTGTTCATGTTCAACTTTTATCCATTCTCGAAAGTATTTCTGATACAAAGGACTTTACTTCATCAAACCTAGAAATCAAAAATGAAGTTTTTGCAGAGCATTTTCACAAAAACATTTGCAAACATCTCCAAGGTACTGAATCAGCAAATTAAATGGAAATATATCAAATGAAATTGCAGTTCCATTAAATTCATAATATTAAAAAGTATGAATCTAATCATGAAGTAAGATCAAAAGAATGAAACTTACTGTTCCTTAAAATCCTCTCCTTGACTCTTCAGCCTAAATGTCAAAATAAAATTCAAAGTAATAAATAAATTGAATTTTACTGAATTAGTAAAATTGTGAATCTTCCTACAAGCCCAGAAATCTTCGCATTGTCATGTTCTTTCCACTCAACGCTGTTGTTTACTTGAAAAAATGAATACAACCTACCCAACAGTATTGTTTTCCGTTGCAAAGATACGATTCAAAACAGGAATTCAAATAATGTGCAGGGTACGGGCGAAGATGATGGATGAAACAAAGTTTTCGTTTCTGTAATTTATTTTCGCAATTTAGATATTGCATCCCAAATTTTGCCACGAGTATTTTATTCAGATTTTGTTGTTTGGGGAGCTTTCACCCGTTTTGATCCTTTGTTTGGACAATTTTGTACAGGGGAAATTTGATACAGACCTCTTGTCTAGGCAAAATCAATACACGATACCAACAAATCCTCGATACAAGCCAAAGCAAGATGGATATACACGGCCAAGATACCAACAACAAACAAAATACAAGTTTATATCAACAAATGGAGGACATGATACTTAATATAAATACCACAACACGAACACCAATTAAAATTTACTCTCAATGGTTTATAATAACAATGTCGTCCTGGTACATTTGCTTTATTAAAATATTCAAATATCTGATAGTATGGATTTAATCATGAAGCAAGAGCGAAACAATCTAACTTACTGTTATTTTACAAAAATTCAAAATAATAAATGTAATAAATTACACTGCATTGTCAAAATTATAAACCCTTTTTTAAGTTCAGTAGAAAAGTTTTGTGCATAAAAATCAACAAAAGACTGTCGAAATATTTGAAAACTTTCAAATTACCTGTATATTATCCACAATACGTCATCTCAAGGTAATAAGGTGCTAAATTATATATACTGTTAAAAGGATGTTACATACACCCATCAAATATTGGGATGTTATCTATTTCCAACACTTTGCTATCATTATATAAAGGGGTCTAATTAATACAGATTTTAAAACAGTGTAGATCCATAAGAAAAAGCTCTTCAGAAAAAATATAAATTTGGTGGTCTATTGTTACTAATATGACGTCATGATCACGAACGAAGTCATGAAGATAGAACACTCTACCACAATCTAAAAGAACACTATTTAGATATGATTAGAAAGCTCTCGTTAAGACCTAACCGCAATCAACTCAATTTGAAGGAAAATGTACAATGATTTGTAAACAATCTATGTTTGACCACTTCTAGTCAGTGATAAAGGATTATTTACGATGCAAGGATTGTAAATCTGCCTCCAAACTTTTCCATCATTAATATTAACGAAAATATACTAAATAACAATGTCGCCCTGGTATATTTGCATTATTAAAATATTCAAATGTCTGGAAGTATGGATCTAATCATGAAGCGAGAGAGAAACAATCTAACTTACAGTTCTCCTTGATTCTCTAGTCTGCAAGACAAAATAAAATTCAAAAAATTAAATTTAATAAATTATACCACATTAACAAAATTATAAATCATTATAAAAGCTCAGAAGCAAATTTTGTGTATATAAATCAACAAAAGAATGTCGAGAATTTTAAAAATTTTCAAATTAGCTGTATATTATCCAAAATTTCAAAAGATAGGGTATTTAAAGATTTAAAGATACCGCAATGGGTATTTAGTTGTGTGACTATTATTATTGTGTATACATTTTTATTACTAAACCGCTTTTTCGGGCCCATGATGAAAACTCGCATTTCTTATTTTTTCCGGTCTTGCAAAATTTGTGCTAAAAACAAGTTAGATTCATCCAAAAATACAGCGCCTCTCTGGCACATTACTGTCAATGAGAACTTTGTTTTCTGGGCAATGGATTATATGGGCCCCATGCTGAAACCAGCCAAGGTAAGACACATTTGCTTGTTTTCATGGACCACTTCACAAAGTGGTGCGAAGGTTTTCCTACCAAGGATCAGAAGGCTCGCACTGATGCTGACATTTTAGCAAAGCGTGTTTACAGTCGCTTTCGTACGCCGAAAATTATTCAGTCTGACCAAGGCAGAAACGTTGGAAGTAATTTGATGCAGTAAATATTTCCTTTAATGGGAACGCATAAGCCCAGAATCACTGCTTACCATCCGCAATGTGATGGACTTGTTGAACGACATAATCGTACCATCCAAGATATGCTCTCGTCTTTCGTTTCAGACCACAAAGATGACTGGGATGTGTGGTTAACTCTGGTTGTTTATGCATACAAAACTAGCACACATGAGTCCACTGGGTTTAGCCCATCTGAATTAGTTTTTGGTCGCCCAGCTCAAACTCCTCTGGAGTTAGACATATTCATTTAAAAAATCCCTGTAGTCAGTCTAAGTATTTTCAGTTAATTTGTAAATCTCTACAGTCCATCAAGCAATCAGCCCAACAGAACCTAGTTTCGAGTAGATCCAGACAGAAGAAATATTATGATCAGCGTGCCAGGAAGTGGAACCCACGCCCTGTTGGTGGTTCAGTTTGGTTACGTCACCCAAAAACATGGAAATTAGGAGGGAGGTGGATTGGACCATTTCAGATTGCTTCCAGACAGGGAGTAAATTACACCATACCTTCCATGGAAAGTAAGGATAACGTTAATCACCACAACAGTCTAAAAATCTGTATTGTTCCAGCCAGCAAGGGGCTCCCTTTTATGCTGTACCAGAATCTGCAGAAAGACAAATTTTGGTAGGTGATTTCATTGTCCCTAGGGAGGATGTCTTAGAGGGTACGGATAATGTGCAACCCTAACGGGTTCGTCCAGCACGACTGAGGTAAAACATAATATAATTTTTATACAGGGCAATCTATCAGTGCAAGAAGCATTGTTATCACTAGAGTCCTATTCCTAAAGTTAAATCAAAAGTAAAATCTTACAAAATTTCAAATTTACAGTCATATTAACCCTATCTGGACTGGGCTCTTTTTAGGAACGTCAGACCGGGGAACAGGGGCTAAATTAGCCCCTGTTCAAAATCAAAATTGGTAAGAGCTACTGATTTGCAATTAAGACAACATGATCTATATGCCAAATGAGAACAATAGACAAATTTTCAGGAGAATTAGGGCTCTGACGTCATGATGACGTCACATAAACGTAATTTTGAGGAAATTTTACAACTTAAAGATGGGCAGGCCTCGATAAAATATTGATGTGCCTGGGAACATCAGATATGTTAAAATGTGCCTGAAAAAATGTAAGAGCGTTTTTCAAAAATGACGGTGACCCTTCAATCCTGTGATTGATTTTCAAGGGCTTCAATTAAAAAAAATTGAATTTAAGTCAATGATATAATATTCTATAACTGATGTGGAATATTTCTGTGATGTTTATCTCTGTTA
>JAYJMH010057504.1:0-12674 GCA_036873815.1 Phacellophora camtschatica | reverse complement strand
AATGCTTGTCGGCAAATTGCAAGTCGTGATCTTTTCCAGAAAACAATTATGGATTTTTTGCTAGTATGTTTGAAAAAATCAGTGGTCCAATGACGACATTTATACAAATAATTTCCGACAAAAAGTTGCCTTCTTTGTTTGGGATATATTTTAATTTGCCGACAAAAATTTCGTTTGTGCCGACAGATAAAGTATTAGGGGGGTACAACGTCCTCCGTACGTCCCCTATGGGGACGCCCCTGTCTGAATAGTGTTCATGCTTGACTGCAAGATTTATAATCTACCATTATGTTTCGAAGTTGTTTGTTGTTAGAGTATTCGTAAAAAGTATTTAGTAAAAAGTATTTAGCCTGAGGCTCCTTGTAACTCCGGTGTTTGCAGTGATTATTATTATTGTTATTTCCGCCAATAAAAATAGATGAAAACGTTTCCATTCTGGGTACCCATGCTGCGCATAGACTAGCCAATCACAACCAGGCATTGGATCAAACTTCGCGCGAAAACTTAGCAAAGCCTGGGGCCAGTTTTACCAGCACTGACTGTGGAAAAGGTTAAAGGTGTGTAAAGCTAAGAAAAACGACCGACTCTACCAAAATGAGTTGCTTCAAAATCGCAACTATGCCCAGCAAAAGATTTCGCAAATTTCTGGACCTTGATATTTCTCCTTTTCATTAAGACAAAAATATTGGATTGAAGTTTACAAGTTAACAAACTCTGAAAAAACTTTGAAAATTCAAGAAAATTTATCAAAGAATTTTTGCAGGCCGTTCATCCACCTGTAAAAACCTTCCTTGTTGCGAATTCAAACATAAAACAAAAATTAAGATATAAAAGAGAAAGAAAATGTTAAAGAGAAACAGGCCTATTCTAATTGCTCAATATTATATTGAAAAGACTGAGCATTTTGAATAATGAGAAATCAACGATTAATGGTTGATGATGGCTCATTTAGATTGAATATTATATTACAATAAAACATCAGAACAGTCATATTGAAATAAAGTTGATGAAATTATGATCTTACCTTGGTTTTCGGCCATTTCTGGTGAGTCAAAAGGGAAATATTTCGCAAATGATTGCTCGTTATTCTCGGAGACGCTACTTGGATAATCTGCGGTGTGCTGTTGAGTAAACTGTGTTTGTTCATCAACTAAATTCATAGAATCTCTATTAACCGGTGGCCGAATACGGGACAGCAAGTTGACGAGAATCACATTTGGGTCTCTGTCTCTGCTAGCTCTGCGACTTTTTGACGTTTCTATCTCGTCTGCTATTTCACCCAACGTCTCTTGTACCTTTTTGATGGCTATGTGAATGTCCGTATCAATACTGCCTTGTTTGCTCACCGTATTTTCAATATTTGGATACTTTTTATTGTCAAATTCACCGGCTTCTTTCTCCCCTTCTTCTGTATTGTGAACATCAGACAAAAGGTGATCCCAAGTTTCATTCAATTTGCTCAGAGTATCAGCAAGGTTCCAGCCCGGTTTCTCTTCTTTAGTTAAATTGCGATTTATGTTTTCGTTGCACAACCCAATGTTTTCTTTATGCAAAGGAGAATACACGTGTTCAGAATATTTTGGGAAATTTAAAGTATAATAAGGTGAATCCAGTGTCAACGTTAAACTATCACAAGAAGTACTCTTGCTTCTCGGCTGTTCTGCCAGTAGTTCCACCTCCATAATAAACGGATCTATGATAACTTTTTGTATACTTTCTACGTCTAAGATTATATCTTCACTATTGACTGCAATTTCCTTTTCCATTTCATCAACACGTATTGTGGAATCTATTTCAATGCTTTCATTAAATTTTGGGCATTCTGTGGGTTCCGCTGATGACGTAATTGCTGCTCCATCAAGGGAACATGTACCACAAGACTCAAGGCCCTCCCCTTCCATATTTTCCTGAGTTTCTGACCCTCCGTCTATAGATGATGTTTCCTGCTTATTCCAAAACAAAACAGATCGTCTCACCCAATCCGTTACACTTTTCATGACGCCATTTTCGTCAACTGCTAACAACGGTGATTCTTTTTGTTGTCCTTCTGGTTCCTGCTTTCCTTTCTCGGAAATATCTTTTTCATCAAGACAAGCACAATTTTCAGCTCCCTCTTTTCGAAGCGTAACGTTGGTGGTCTTGTTCATGTCCTCCATTATAGGCATAGGTCATGCAATGATTTGTAATTTCAGTTAATGGTTCCTTTAATTTATTAATTTGTGACGATTATATACTGTAAATTTTAAATGGAGTAGTTTGTTTTTCCAAGCAATACGATATTCTAATTTTTAAGTAAAAAATTTAGAGATTCAATCCTCAACTTTGAATTAAATTACTACAAGTAATGTCACACACAGTATGTTTTACCGTTGTTTTTTTTACCTTTGGCGTGTAAATTTTCCCATTTCAGTGCCAAGATTTGTTATCTCTCAATCAAACCTTTTGATCTTGCTTTCATTGCCTAGATAAAAACAATTTTCCTGCCAGACAGCTCCCTTCTAGAAAAACATATGGAGAAGTTAATCCATTCGTCTCAGTAAATCTCAGCGTCGGTGTGGAATTTTTTTTCGTTTGAAAACAACTGTATTTATTGATTTTTGGATGCGTTTGTAATATTTTCCTTTCGAAAACGAAAGAGATATTATTTTCTCTGTAATTACCTGCAGCTAAAATCGTCACTCTTGTTTTGATTGTACGAAGCACAACATGATGAACATATTGAATTATATTGAATTGCAATTTCCTATCACAATGTCTCGATAATGGCATTAATTTGCCTCACGTGTGACTGCAACAAAACAACTTTGCATGCCGAATCACAGAACAATACTTCAACAGACGAATTCAATATAAAGTCATTCGCTCGAGTAAATTCCACACGGTCGCCATTGATACATGTGACCGGGGTCACAGTCACTTGGAAGGGTTTCTTTTCAAAACAAGTGGCCAGCTCGAACAGCGAAAACATTCATCCTCTTTCACTCAAATGTATCCACTTAATCTGAAGCATGGTCAGTCCTGGGCGTGACAGCAACAAGGCTTCGGAATTAGCAGCTTCTACAATTCTGTTGAGTCACGATTTAAGAATTTGACTTGTTTATCACGAAGGATGAATAGCTTGCTGGCAATAAATCAATTGATCTGTCGAGATCTGTGCGAAGACAATACTGTCACCTTCTGTGTATCTTTAGAACTGGAAAAAATTGATTCAAAGCTGTAATTTTGCATGAATGTATTTTCGGGTGGCTTAAAATAGTATTTTGCTCCTGGCGGTTTCAGTTTCTCTCCTCGAATATCAACAATTCATGGTCTCATGTCATTTTTCAGATTGTGTCTGCAAAATTGTGGTCAAATCGAATTAAAAATAAATTCTAAGTTTCGATATCATCAAATAATAATATTATCGTAGAAGTGTTACCTTGCTCCTTTCAATTTTCACGCCCCTCGCATTGTTGCGCACCTTCCAAAATGAAAAGAATCTGTCGATAAGAAAAGAACCCTCCCCGTGGAAGAACTTCTTCTCGGTGTCCAAAACATAGCCAAAAATCGATAGTCCTAACTATGGCTTTTCCCTCATATATGAAAATGTATGTTTTGTGCACCCCAATTAAAGGGAAATTAAAGGGAGTAAGGTAACATAAATATGCAATGTTTTATTCCCGAATAACCCAATTAATTAAATCATTAAATTACCCCTCTCCAATGTTTAAAAATATTTTTAAGAAATTCGTTGAAGTAAAAGAACAATCTAATAAACGGTTGTGCAGCTCCTGGAAGGCCATTTCATATGGCAAAAAACCAGTGGATTACGGTCTTCAAGTTATTCATCAAGAAATCCGCAATGCGTCATGCATAGCTGCATAGCTCATGTAAAGGCCCAATTAAACATTTTTCGGGTAAAAGCATTATTTGTTCAAAATGTATTCAAAAATGATTTGTTAAGATGTGGCCTTGTTAACTTGAAAAAATAAACTTTTATTCAACAAAACAACAAAATAAAGGCCGATTGGTTGGACCTAAGAAAATAGTGAGCCAGCTACTTTAAAAAAAAAAATTATTGAAAACATTTTTAACAAAATCGAAAACACTTTCCAAGTTTCTGTTTCTGGAAAAACACTTACCAAGTAAATAAAATCGAAGCTCCGCCCTTCGAAATATGTAAAAAGAAGCAATTGAGAAACTGAATTAATCTTGTATTACTTTATAAGCAAAGATAAATAAAAATAAAAGAAAAAGATTAAATGTATCATGCTCATTGAAACACTATTTGGACTCAGCTAATCAGAGAGTTGGTTATCGGATCTTGTAACAAATAAACAAAAAGGAGATTGAAAAGAATGATTTCATTCAGTCACAGTAACTTCGTTCTCAAAGCACAAGATAACAGTTAATTTTTGACTTAAAATACGCGCGGCTGGTTACTGTCCAAGGCTATGGAAGTCCTTTAATCTTAACAAGTTTGCTCACGGGCCTAAAGAACCATGGATTGTGGTTTATTGTATTAATAACTGCTTTCAATAAAATATGATAGAAACCTTTGCCGGCATGTTGCCATGAAGTTGTTTAATAACTTCTGGTCTGCCGCATCTATTTCCAAAGTTGCCTCATTTCTACTTCGGCCATAGCACTGTGGCACTGGCAGCTCATTCTAAAATTAAGTTCTCCGTTTTAAGTCATTATCGTAAAGTTGTTAAGTCAATCAGATATTTTTTTGTCTTCTCGAATATCTCAACCATACGAAAATACGGCCCTAAAGTTTTATCTTTTTGGATAGGCCAAAAGGTGCAGCTGAAGCTCCGCCTGTCGTTGTTGCTCTGCAGCAGAGAGATATACTACATCTCCTTGCCCTGGAGCATTCATTAAAAACATGATTGATTGCATGGGTGTGTAAGGATGTAAATCAATCATAACCTGCTCCAGATGTACGACAATGAAGCATTTTATTTTTATTAAAAAACGTATTTTGTAATATCAGCTATATCAGTTAGGCCTATTCGATATTTTGTAAATAGTTCTATATTTGCTCATACCATAACAAGTTTTTATGTGATGAATCACTATTGATCTCTAATTCTACAAAATCTAAGAAGTTTAAAAAAATATTTCAAATATGGCTTTAATGACATTATGTCAGGGATTTCTCGAATTAAAACATATAAATTTCTATCCCATAAATTGTACAATTGTTTAGTAAAGCTGATTAAAAATAATAACAAAAATAACAACTTCTTTAATAAGTCTAATACAGTTAAGCTCTGGCTATTTCATGAAAATAAAACACTGGGTATATTTGCTATATTTCACAAATGTTTCTAGCCAAACATTAGAACTATCCTTTTATAACTTTTATTATCATTGTTGTACAATTGCACACAAACTTTTTTGACTTATAGCCGATTAAAAGCTAAATAGTATGAAGAAATTAAATTTAAATTCACGCTGTATTATGGAGGTTGAGATCCAATACGAGTTCAAGTACGAGTGCAACATGGAAAAAAAATTGAATTCAAAGAATAAACTTGTGAAAAATATTGTTTCTATGGGACATCAGAACGTTCTGCATTTCAAATCTGCAACGTGACTATTTTTCGTCGGCTTTTGGAAAAAAAAGCAGAAGACTCCGAAAAGAAGAAGAAATTAGCTTATTTATAGCGACAGCAAGAAGGCCTAATCTACGAAAAACCTTTGATGTTGCGAAAATAGAATGTGAGGTTTACATATAAATGTCCTTTTGGAGTGCATTTTTCAACATTGTACTCGCCCTTTAACCTCCCTATTAATAGACCATGGCTTTCAGGGCTTAAACAATTTAACCCTTTCACACCTGGATTTGTTTCCAAATAACAGGAAAATCATATAGACGTTTCTCTGGCAGGGGGTAGCACATATACATACAATCTAACTTTATTCAAAAAATGAACTTACGTTTAAATGTCATAAAATAATATGAAGTTCTGTCCATGTTTTTACCAGTGACGTTTTACGTTGTTTATCAATGGGCCTTCCAGATGTGAAAGGGTAATGTAAATTGATGTATGTCACATGACTACTATAAATTTTAAATTACTGTATTAAATGCTTGACTGAATCTGAAATTGCAACCCTACCGTCAATGACATATTGCTTGTTATTGTCTTTAATTTGAGAAAGATCATACTTATAGTTAGTCATGATTCCAAAAGATCTGTCCATGCCTCTAGTGCTAGTATCTGCCATCCAGTTCAAGCGCCAAAATATAGCGCCATTGCGAAGATGGAAATTTGCTGTTGAATGATAAATAAACAAATATGTTGATGAATTAATGATAAAATGAATGAATGAATGAATAAGTAAATATATATGTTAATATTATGGACTAAAAAAGAGACCGTTCCACAGCTCTGAGCCAAAAAAAGGTTCTCGAAAGATTAACAAACTTTTTATCATTTGTTTAAAGGAAGAAAAGCAGAGGGAAAATTATGTTAAAAGATTTTATTGATATGCATTTCACGTGGATTAAGCACAAGCTCTTCATTCATTATCAGAATGTCTGAGTCAAAACCCAAAAATTGTTGTGAAATCATAATATCCACAAATATTTTCCCACATCAATAAGTTCAGCAGAAGACATCTCCTGTTGTTTTGTTAAATGTTCAAACCAAGGTCAATAAATTTTCAAAAATTTGTTTACGCTAGATACGTTTGTGTTTGATGTATTCGTGGTTATCATGGTTATGATTACAGTACGTATCCGCTATCAAGAAACTGCAAATTAAGAAACCTAGGCTCAAAATCTTTAGGAGTACAATAGAAAAACAATAAAATGATTTTATGAAAACAATGCATATCAAATTTTTTCATAGCAGGGATATACTGTATCTGTCTCCTGCCTGATGCAATTTTTCAAGAAAAATCTAAATTTGTGAGAAAATTCAGGTTTTCTGTTTTCTCTCCGACCCACCCCTGCAGTTACTTTATGATCGGTTCCTCATAAAAACCTTATCGTCTGTTTCAATTTCAATTATATATTCTCAGCTAATAACAATGATATTTTAAAGTTAATAATTATGTTGTATAGAGTAATGAATTATTTAACGAAGTAACAATTCAAACGAATAACAACGAATAACATACGACAGTAAAATAAGCTGAGGGACATTTGGAAATTACCCGGAGAGAGCCTTCGAGCCATATCTCCCTATGTACAATTCAATATATTTAATATAAATGAATATATTACGAATATTGTAAACTACAGAATTTGTATATTTTTGTTTTTATTGAACATTTACAATAAAACGAAGAAAGGAGCAAGGAAGAAGAAAAAGACAAAGAAAGAAAAGAAAGAAAAAAAAATTAAAAAAAATAAAGAAAGATGATGAAGGGCAAAATTACGGAATAAACTTACATACTAAACATATGGATTACATATAGATATATACCTTTTATGATATATCTATCTGAAATATCGTTGTTTTGTTTTAGTAGTGGAAAATAAATAATTGTTTAAATGTTTTACTGAAAGTTTTTTGAATGCAAACTATAAAATGAATTTGGTGTGTTGTTCCACACGTGTACTCCATAATTTGTAACAAATTGTTTTGCTGAAATTTGTTCGTGCATATGGCGAGATGTTAGATAATTATATCGTGAGATGTTACCAATTTGGTGGCAATTATCGTGGGAAATTATATCGTGAGATGTTACCAATTTGGTGTCAAATCTCGTAGGCAATCATATCGTGAGATGTTACCAATTTGGTGTCAATTATCATGGGCAATCATATCGTGAGATGTTACCAATTTGGTGACAATTATCGTGAGCAATCATATCGTAATATGTTACCAATTTGGTGTCAATTACCGTGGCTTGTACAGACGAGTACCAGCAAACCATGCTGCGCTTGTTATCATAGTCATAAGAGACTATGTTATGTTGTTATCAAACAAGTGGTAATTCCAATAGAACTACAATTTAGCATTTGTGTTTTGAATAAATAATGTCGATTTCCGTCCACGCTTTGGTTACGCAATAGCCTATAAATAAATCACACGTTTGAAAGACAGTCAGCAGTCTAGCTGGTAAATTGCTTGTACTTCAATATAGAGGCATGAAATGTGGATGATGAATAGAACACGATTTTGATTTCACTCACCGACAGGGTCTAAGGCAAATCCTCTTCTTTTCTCACCATACAGATACCTGCAATGGAAATTTGTTGAAGCATTACAACCAGTGCCTTTACAACTTCGTGGTGATGTGATGCACGTAATTTTGCTGTTAATGAAGCGTATTTGAGTTCAGAGATAAATGTTCCTGAAATTTTAGTTTCAACTAAATAATTTATGATGAAATTTCAGCTATCCAAATAGCGCAGCGTTCATTGTTAAAATGTGTTTACAGTGTAAAATGAAGTTGCCAACATTTGGTTTGTTTAAAGAAACCGGTGGAAACTAAACAACATGTAATTGCATGTAAATAACTAGATATTCTTGCTGAAGAAAAGCAGCCACCTAAAACGGTTTTTAATCTGGACAAAAAAGATTTGAAACCGTTTTAAAAGCGTTTAAAAGTACAGTTGATACAAGTGCTTCAAAAGTTCAGTTAAATTGTAGACTCGTTATTGTTAATTTGTTCACAAATCCCAGTGGAAAATAAAAAAACGAAATCGTGTATAAATATGTAAATAACTGGCCTATTACTGAAGCAAAGCAGTGATCCAGAACAGTTTTTATACAATCTTAACAAACAAGATGCACAAATTTTAAAAAATGTTTGAGGTAACCTGTTGCGTGTGTGCCTCAAAAATCAAATGATCGACTCATTCACGTTTTAACTTGCTTACAAAACCCAGCGGAAAATAAACAAAATAAAAATTAGACTTTCATTAATCAGTGATCAAAATAGTTTTTAAACTACAAACAATCTGAACAAACACGCTGCACAAATTTTAACAAATTTCCAAAGTACCCGTTGATACATAGATGTCTCAGAAATTAAGTTAAATTAGAGCAGCTTCTCCTTGAATGGAACGTCAGCCTGAAATGAAACATCTTTTTTTCTTTGCCGTCAGTTCATTTTCTAGACGTTTTGGAAACAATTAATCTTATAAAGAGTGCATCTGACTTGAAGTTAGAACATACAACTCTCACAAAGTCAAAATGATTATCCAATATACAAAGGTGTTTCATTTTAAAGCGAGGTTCCATTCATGGCGACAATAGTCTACGTCGCTCATTATTATCGTTAATATTTATAATTTAATGTTTTCATTTGTATAGAAATAAACGAAATGAGATCGAAAATAATTATATAACTAACTAACCGCACACTAGCCTCCCTTTCTTCCGTAGCGAAATGAAAAAATGTGCATGAATTTAACAACGTATTTTTAAGAATCAATGAATACACACCTTGCACATAGTCCTAATAAAATATTTTTAAATGTAGCCTCGTCCTTTGTATCTTCCGCTGTGATTAATTCATTTGACTGTTAAAAAAAGGAATAACCGTTAAGAAAGGTTTATTGCAAGACGTTGTTAATTGTAAAATATTATTATTAATTGCAAAGGATTGAAATAAGAAAACAATTAATCATGCTGTTTAAAATAAAGATACAAATATAGAAGAAATACTATTTACCTTCAGTTTTTCCAACCATTGCTCAAATCGATTTTCTTTTGAAATGTGCATTTTGTCACATCCATTTTGTTGCAACTGATCTTCGATTATTTCTGTATAGAAGTAATTTGATACATGATTGCGCTGAAGATGATGGCGGCCAGGAACATTTTTCCAAAATGCAGTGCGTATAATTCTTAAATCAAACGCAAAGGTAAAAATTTAATTGCCGGCATCCTTAGCACAATCGTCCATTGTTAATAAAAACAAGTTTGACAATTTAAAAAACGCTTCAATCATGTAACCCTCCCTCGTAATTCGTTCTTCCTGCCTCATGATTTCAGTCGCAGTGTAATACTTAGTTAGTCTTACTACTTGATCTTTGTTGACTCGCTACAGTTTGGCAATAAGTCCCTGACTAAAGTAACACCAACAACATCAAAGAGCGTAAGTACAGGGAACTTATGTAGTGAGTCGAATACTTAGTATAGCAATATAAATATTGTTTGAAATACATAAAAAAATTTGAATCAAGCTTAAAGCAAAATAATCTTCAAAATCTAACCTGGTTCATTTTTCAATTTTTGATAAAACCATTTAGCAAAACCAGGAATTGGCGAAAGTGTGCCAAATTCATTTAAAATGGGAAATTCATTTCTCAATTCTTCAACGGCGACTTTAATCAAGTAATTGCCAAGATCAATACCAGATAAGCCTACAAATTAAACAAAACATTCAAAGTAATTAAAACAAAAATCATGGAGCATGTTAAAAGTAATCAATTTACAAATAAAATAAACAAAATGAACTAAAATCCTAACATAAGTTTAAGAATAATTTTACAAAACAATGAACCAAACAGTAAAAATAAAAAGTAAAAATGAATTCATTAAATCTACAAAAACCTCTTGAAAAATACTTCAAACGGAAAAGAACAAATTATTTCCATACTTTTCAAGAACAGCGGTGCAAATACCCTTCAAAAATTAATAAAAATACCTTTTTGTGTTGAAGAAATTGAGTAAAATGTTGCAGCTGTGATATCATTTGGCATCATATTTGAAGATGTCGAAAAATGAATACCCTGGAGTAAAACAAATCAAATTAATAAAAATGAGATGCTGCAAGATTTTTCAGTTCAAAATGACATGAGCCTTTTAATGCTCATTTACATGTAGGTAGTAGACCATAGAAACATAATTCCTGATGTTTATAGTAACTGATTTGTAGCATTCAATTCTAGATACAAAACACTTTTGCAAAAATGCTTTTAAACCCAGTTTGTACCAAATACAAGTTTCTGTTTGGAATACATTAGAATCCCAACAAACAAACTCTGAAGGAAACCAGATAATAGTTCTTCATATCGGGAGTTCGTAATGCCGAGAGAAATGTTATTTTATTAAGTATTGTTCACAAAAATGCTTCGGTAGGTTTGTTTAAGCGCCCTCACTCACCTACACGCTGTTTTATTTTACAAACTCATTTAACACTAGAGTCCCACACATAAGAAACAACCTTCTAAAAACTGAGATCTTATTTTTCTTACGGAACAATTTACAAAAGATTACACAGAGCCGCTTCAATTTTCACTACGAACAAACAATCTTAACTAGAATATAATTAGCAGACCAAAGAAACAATACAATAATTCCTGATCTTTATAATTACTGATTTGCAATATTCAATTCTAGGCACCAAACACTCTTGCGAAAAATAGAAACATACATTTTTGTCAGGCGCGGATCCAGAGAAAATATTGAGTGAGTTACTGAAATTCTTCACGCCGGAGGATTAGCAAAGCCCCCCCGTAATTTTGAGGGGCCGCGCCTTTTTAAGCAAGGGTAACGTCCTTTTGAGATTCTATGCCCTTAAAAGAAATGAAAAATTTAAGTTTTTAATTATCTAACAAATACTTGTTGTAAATTTTATCTTTTTATCTTTCCTTTTAATTCCATTTTGAAGTTTCCTTTTCTTTTACGTAAACAAATCAAACTTAAATTATTTGTTTTACGTAAATTAAAAATATCAAACATTTTGCGTAAATGTTTACTCCCCTCTCCTTATTTTGAAAATCACTGCAAAAATTGTTCTCTTTAAAACTACCTTCTTAGATCTTCTAAAATTTGCTATTAACGATATAAAAACCCTTAAATGGGCGTGATGACTTATTCAAACTCCCTGGAAAGCAGCTATAAATATAATTATATTTTCGTGCAGAGTGACGATTCTCCTTTAATTTTATCTCAATAATGTGACCAATCTCAATAATGTGACAATTTTTTCGGCACGCTTTAACGATAGCCTATGTAGCTAGGGAACGTTAATGTTTTATAGTATAGTAAGTACAAAACTTTGTGAGGTAAAGTGCAACAATAAAATTTCATAATATTTTTTGGAAATCTTAGTTATGTTGTTTTTATTTCAAATCTTGGAAATGTTGTTCTTATTTCTATTTTATATCCTTTCTTATAAAGTGTTTTCTTTTAAAAAAGAGTGTATCAGCTCAATCTCAATTTGAAGCAAAAAATCTCACCTGAAGAAAATAGAATGGACAAAGAAAGCAATTTTTTCGAATAAAATCAAATGTTTGTAAGGAATAAAATGCTGGGCCCAAGCAAAAATAAACATTTTTTGACAAAGAAATGATTTTTTTCCAAGGAACTTGAATAATGCCAAAACAAATGCCCCAAACAATAAATTCGGTGTAATAGAAATTATGCTATATGCGCCAAAATTATCCTATTCTGGGCATTATCCTATATGTGCCCGAGCGCTCTCACTATTGCTGGAAGGAAGCAGCTAGGGGCCATTTCAAAATACTTTTGGGGGAAGAGGCCATTAGCAAGGTCATCTCTTTTTAATGTCAGTTGCCTCGACCTCTACCTTTCTTCGTAAGAAATAAGTTTCTTGGCTTGGCTTTCCTTTATTTTTTCCAGAACCGTGAGGGCATTTTTCAGTTCGTGACAAGGATCCATTTGACAGTATTCGTAAAAAAATTGTCCACTCGTCGCGGTCGCGTGAAAGCACTGACAGTGAGTCTCAGTTACATGCTTATTTGAGACATCAAAGTC
>JAYJMH010057493.1:0-12675 GCA_036873815.1 Phacellophora camtschatica | reverse complement strand
TTTTCTTTATAAAATATTTGACCGGTCCCGGAAAAATATCCCCATTCATATACCTGTCCCGGAATAAATAAACGAAAAAGACAATCCTGTCCTGGAATTTTTTACAAAAATTGAGACCCTATTGGCAGGCACATCCCCGGGTGTTCAACATACAAAGTGCCCCCCCCCCCCCCGGGTATCCACGTTTCAATACGTCAATACCCAATTCAACATCTCATATATTTGATTGTCACTAAAAGGTTACTTGATTACCATGAGGTGCAAGGATACCATGAATGTACTATTCACGATGGTATGAGTGTCCACGTATCGATACGTCGTCAATTCAACAACATCTCATGCATCTGTATATTTGAGTCAATAACGACACACACCATTCACACACACCATTCCCAGATTTATGACAAATAATAGTTGTACACTTCGTTCTTAAAAAGTTGTTGTGGAATGTTTATTTTAAGTACGAAAAATAGTTGTCATATATCTAGAGATCTAGAGATGGTGTGTGTCATTATCTAGACCGTGCCCCAACACAAACACTGTATTCTCTTACATTTCCTCTAGTGTCGTGTGCAAATAATTATGATTACTTGTTTGACATCGCCAAACACTTACAAATAATGGTCATGACGTCTTTAACCACCTATCAAGCCAATGAAGTTATCTCAAAATGTTTGCCGTGGTTAATTTGCAATCTCACCGTTGAAGAGAAGAGAGACCAATTTTAGACCAATCTCTTCATGTACGGCCATGAAAAATCACAAAAAGGGTGTTGAATTAAAAAAATACAACAGGAATCTACAAATTATTATAAATTCTAATGTACATTTCTCTTTAAATGAAATCATTAAAATCCACATTTAGAAGAGCTTCTAATGAAAATGAGAGGACATATTTTCAAAGAGTCATAATTTAGTCCATTCAGAAGGCAGACGTTAAGGAGTAAAATGTTAAATAACAACATACCACTGAATGCCAGAAAATCTGCCTCTCTGCATCAACGAAACTATATATTTCAAGTCAGATCAAAAATAATAATAAGAATCGTTGAAAATGTGTCATCAGGATAAAAATGCATACGTGCTTTGCTTCATCTTGATATCTGTCAATCTATCAGAATGCCCATCAATTTTCTACTCAAAATCCATTCCTCCAGACAGTTTTCTGGAACGTCCATAATAGATGACAGAAAAAACTAAAATGGGAAGTAAAATATAAATATATTTTGAGGTATCTCGTAATACCATAAACCACAACCATAACCATAACCATAACCTTAACCGATACTGGTATGGGACTGGTATATGCACCACTAAACGATACTACTTCATACCCTAATAACTTTTTAAACACCAGCTGGATATCCTCTTAATACAACAAAAGTCAAGACAAAATTAAAATGATCTCAACCAATCGTAACATCAAAACATTTGGAA
The DNA here is from genome assembly GCA_036873815.1 of Phacellophora camtschatica. NCBI lineage: Eukaryota > Metazoa > Cnidaria > Scyphozoa > Semaeostomeae > Ulmaridae > Phacellophora > Phacellophora camtschatica. Next base: position 11,239 of record JAYJMH010057493.1, on the reverse strand, counting down.
AATTAAATCCAACTCAGGTCAAGTCTCAAGTTTCTCGTGTAAAGGAACCCTTATGCATGTAAAAAATTGCTAACTGAACCCCAACTGAACTTTCAAATACAATAATTAGAATTACACACCCATAAATTATACTGAAATTGTGATTTAGACACCATTAACCAATTCTAATCCTGAAAATTGAAACTCCGAAACCCTAAACTTTCGGAACTATACGCCAAGTTATATGGGAGTCCCCCCTCCTGGGGCCTGGTCATAAAGAAAAGATTCAGGGAAGCAATAATATTCTTCTGACAAAGCAAAAAAAGCAATCAAAAGAGTCTTTAATTTATGACATGTATTGTTAGGACACAAGGAAACGTGCATTGGTGTAGGTTTGCACGTAAAAATGGAGGAGGAGCAGTTTATAAGTATGACAACGAGGCTTACACGTCGATAGTTGTTTTGTTGAGTAAGATTCCCACCCACCCTCCCCAAGATCAGACAGAACACCCAAAAACAAGAATAGCGATTAGCTCAGTAATTGGCAGAGATGATAAACCACACTAGAACCATCAAATAGATGCCCTGAACAATGATCTAAAACATGAGTCACAATCAAGGTATAAACTTTATAGATAAGAGTAATGTTTACAGTGAGCATTTAAATGGAAGCAGACTCCATTTAAATGCTCATAGGGACAAAAGTCCTGCATCAAACATAATTAAATTCTTACGAACCACCTACTGACTAAACAACAACACATCAGAAATTAAATTATTTATAAATTATTTATAAATTATTAACGAACAAAATTACTAAGCATATGCACCAGGAAAAAAACAATTAGAAAGTGACTCTCAAACAAATGAAAATATAAAGCTTACTCATGAAGAGCTACAAGCTCTGAAAACAAACACCCCAGAAAGATCATAGTGGGTCACCTAAACATTAACCCCTTCCCAAATACGTTTTATGCTATTGGCAATATTATACAGGAAAAGCTTGATATATTCCTAATTTCAGAAACAAAAATTGATAATTCATTCTCCACAAATCAATTACACAAAATACAAGGATATAGTAAACCATTTAGACGTGATAGGAAAATTGGTGGATGAGGCTACTCTATAGTAATGAAAACATGCCATCAAAAGAATTGAAACTGCACAACACACCTATTGACATAGAAACAATCAGCATTGAAATTAATCTCAGAAAAATGAAGTGGGCTATAATAGGTATCTATCATCCTCCAAATCAAAATGCTTTCTTAATGAATTAAGTAAGACAATTGATTTCCGTACACAAAACTATGACAGACTATTCTTGTTTCTAGAAAATTATGATTTACATAGTCTAGTAAAGGAACCAACTTGTTTCAAAAGTAATCCACCAATTCGTTATGACTTAACCCTAACCAACAAAAAACACAGCTTTATGAACACAAGTACTTCTGAAACAGGTTTATCAGATTTTCATAAACTAACCTATAGCTACAGTATTAAAAACTGAGTTTCTTAAAACAGAACCAAAAATCATTACATACAAAAAGTACAAACATTTTTCTCCTATAGAGTATTGAACTAAACTCAAAACTTAACAATGTTGCTCTAAACTGTGATAGTTTTGCAAATGTATTCACAGACGTCCTTAACAAACATGCCCCTCTGAAAGAGAATAATCTTATTATAAAGAGATTTGAGAATATCAATAATATTCTTCTGACAAAGCAAAAAAAGCAATCAAAAGCTTGCCTCCTGCATTTCGTAATATCGTTATTTCGTAATATCTCTGTTTCGTTATATCGTAGATATCGTTGTCTCTTAATATCGTAATTTGCTATTATCTTTATTTCGTTATTGTTATTGTTTCGTTACTTATTATGTTATTGTTTCATTAATCCAATCGTTAAAAAAGGCGAGAGACATGATCTAAATTATCATAGACCTATCTCTTCTATACAATGTTTTGAAAAACTTCTCGAACGCTTTCTAGCAAAACAATAACGTCATTTTTAAAGAGAAACAAAATACTTTACAACCTCCAGTTAGGTTCTGAAAAGGTCATTCAACTGTTTATGCTATTCTTGAATTTATCGATAAAATTTACCAGAATCTTGACAATACCATGTCTTGTCATGCATACACTTCATCATACATTCAAAATTTCCTGAACGTACGTTGGGGGTGGGTGGGTGTATTTTTGAGGTCGTGCATATTTCTTCCGATCAATTTTTTCCTAGTGTAAAATTGTCAACGAATCTGGATGAATAAGCACAAAGGTTCAAAATCAGAACAAGTAAGCACTAACTTATCTCATCACACAAAATATAACTGTTCAAAGCTACTCTTCTAGTCTAAACCATCTTATTTTAGGCATATTGTATCTTTCTTGAGAAAGAATTCTGAGCAAAGATACGATGTGCAAAGTCAAGTACTTTTAGTTCATGAAGCTTTTTGCTAGCTTCATGAAGCATTTGCCAGCATTTGCTAGTATCATGAAGCATTTAACACCTGCAGGATCAGGAACCTTGTACATTATGGCAGGCACCCTTTTTATTGAATCCTACCTCTGGACGGATGGACAGCAGACACCCCCCTCTTACACTACCTATGGACGAATGGACAACAGACACCGCTTGGCCTACCTATGGATGAATTTATGATATTTGTGGTTTCCATGAGGCCAACCCTTTCTTTCGATGACTTGTTGAGAAATATTGTCATTATTCAAAAAGTGTGAGTAAAACCAAATACATCATAAATACATAAGTCTAGTTAAACATTTTATCATCTTCAATCTGTTGAATTTAAAATGAGGTTCACATCACCATTTTCATTATTGTGGAAATGTGAAGAAGACAAGTCAGACAGACATGCGACCCTGCATCACTGATTTTATTCTCTTCGGCAAAATGTTGGCATTGCCGAAGAGAATGCAGAAGGGATTACTGTTGAACAACACATGTCTTCGGCAAAAAATTGTCGAGGCATTTGTCAAAGGCTTTTTGGAAATCTAGTAAAGTCTTCGGAAAAATATAGTAGAATATATTATTAAGCCTAATAAAAAAGAGTTGTTGGTTTGATTTGAGAGAGAGTTGTTTAACAATACCTTAATTGCGTCTTGCATTGAAGCTTTGCACAAATCGTAGACAGGAAAAGACATCACTAGCAGACAAAGTTTTGCCTGGAATAAATTGACACAAAAACTACTAAAATTTAACTGTTGAAATTTACAACTTCATTTAATCAGATAATTACGTAAATAAATTCTGTAAATTTCCTCTGCAGAAAAATGTTGCTTCATTTAGTACCCAGCCTCGCCCTTTCATGCCAGAATTAAACTTGTAAATCTCAGCTTAAGTTTTATTTTGCAGGGAGTAGGGAGCACGAACCAACTTATTCATCAGATAAAATTGCGTTGGAATGCATGAAATTACTGTGTATATACTTTAAAAACATTAAGATTTTATAATTTCAGGTAGTAACACAGCAATTTAAATCCAATCAAAAGAAAACTCACAATGATCTGAAAGTTTTATGTAGATGGGCGTCACCCTGATTAATAAACAAACGTTATCAACGAAACCCCCTCAGAATGAAACTCATCTTTGATGGGTTTAACAATTACTCCTTTGTATTTCTTTGAAAAGAAGACATCATAAAATGTTATTATCCTTTCAAATTAGCTTTAAAATGGCACACGAGTGAAAACGGCCAAAATTTTGTTGAAATCGCCCTGATTGAATGTATGATCCCTTGCTTGAATTTCTGCATTATACAATTATTTGACACTAATTATTTTCTAAAATATTGCAGTCTTTTCTAAAATTTTTGCCTTGGCATCGCTGGTTCTGTACAAGAATATTTTTTGAAGGTTAAATTTCATTTTTCTTACCTGTGTGATTTTATGCTTCTTTACCTTTTCGACATTGTGTTTTATTAAAATTTATGGTAAACAAAAAAACCTCAACGCCTTCAAAACAAAATATACTAGGGCCACTAATCAGGACAAGGTTAATATCAGAATAATTGCTTTATATTTTTATATTCACTCCAAAGCGGCAAAAAATGCGAGCAGTGTCAATGGACAAGACCTAGGGCAAGACAAAGAAGAAGAAAAACCAACTCAATCAGGGCGATTTAGGCCAATCAAACCCCCCCCCCCCCGACAACGCTGACTTCCAGCAAAGAAGGCATTGCAGGGTTTTTAATTTTAATTTCAAATCTTGCATTCTAGAGAGGAGAAATGTCTTTTGTGATCATTGTTCACCCCCCTCCCCCAGCTACTTTTTGGCCGGCTTAGTTGGCCATCTTTACAGCCATCTTGCTATTGTTTTTGGAGCGCAGTAGGCCGGATCTTTCCATGAAGAACCTTTTTTCCCCCTCCCCAATCATCTGATCCGAGCTCCGCCCTGCTCTACCGTGTGAGTGAAAAAACCCTTAAACATTTGCTGATTTATGCCTTGATCATAAAATAATTGACATAAAATTTTAAAGAGATTATGGATGGATATAAGGTTAAACTGCGTATGAAAATGTACCTAGTCAAAATTCGTTATATCATCTCGTAGCTATATACGATTTTGCTTAAAGGAGAGAACAAACGAACTCTGGAAAGGTTGGTAAATTCTTCAACGTTTTCATGATGATAAATGATGTTATTATTGAGGGATGCAACAATAATACAAATTAATCTTTTTTGACACAATTTAAACACTTTCTCTAAAGCAATAGAAACGCGTGTGTACAAAGCTAAAATGTGGACAATCTTCTCTCGGATATTTCAGCGGTTTCTAAAAAAAACTCTTCAGTAAAATTTTGAAAAATTTTCTCATAACAAACATATTAAGTGGTCCATTTTATTGAAATTTTTTGGCGAGCCTTGATAATGACGACCTCACATATATCCTCTCGCTAAATGTGATCACTGTAAGAATAACTGTGATGTTACTTTTCGTCAAAGTGAGAAATTAGTTTGTGATGGTTGCTGGCAAATAAACTGGCAAATAAACTTAAAATAAAACAGATTCTAAAACCATATACAACTACGCTATCTTCGTCAACAAAGAAGGTCCAAAAATCCAGGACTTAAAAGTTGCTAAACTACGCTTAGAGCTACAAAAGCGAAGACTCGATAGCAAAGGTTTAAAAACAGAACTTATGGAGAGACTGAGCAATGCAGTGAACGAAAAAGAAAGATTATTTTACGCGGAAAATATCAACTGCGAGAAACAAATAATCACGCAGCCTAAAATAACAAGGCCAGAAGCTCCGACAACGTGTCCAATATTTCATCTGACACGAAAAGCGACAAACGGACTAGCTAAGACGAACCGAAGCCACGCAATAACCACGCAAACAGAAGAGATGAACCTGAGCTGAACTCAATGTCTTCAGCACAGCCACAACTTATTGCAAAAAGAACGGAAAATGACCATAGAACTACTCATCGAGAATAAAGCTCTGAACATTAATGAAAAAGAAAAAGAGTTCGAAAATCGAGAATAGAGGGCTCAAGCATTGATTACCTCGGGCGACTTACTTCGAAACGTTAAAAAGCCTTCACATATCGAGAAATCAGTTCTCTGCCATGAAAAGCTACAGCGAACACCTCTAATGGGCTTGGAAAAAATGGAATTCTAAGCAATTATGAATGGCCATTTCTCAGTAACCTTGACAACAAAGAGGCAAAAGCTGCGAGTAACGAAGAGCAGGTCTACGTAATATCATTCAGCGGTGCCAATGTCGATGACATGAATAGTCATGTAGTGCCAATTTTGAAACGAGCTCAACAGAGAATCATATTGCATTGTAGACGATTTGTCAAGCAAGGAGTTACCCGCGGAAATCGTAAATAGACCAGCAAACGTTTAGGTTTTTTAAATCGCCCTGTAAACATATTTCTTATTTCTTTTGCTCGCGGCGGCATTAATGAAAGCGTGCCACACGTACCCGCAAATGATGAATACTTCTTGTTACCACCAGCCGTGTGAATTGCAACAGCAGTTTATTTTCAAATAAAACATCAGGGTCGTTTTCGAGGCATAGCGACCGCTGTTCTTCGCAAAGAATCTCATACCTAAAGAAGATGAGTGAGAATGCCATTTTAAATTTATTTTAACATTTTTATAAAAGATAATAATTTGTTCTTCTATAACAGTTTTACAACTGACCCTATTAAACTCTTAATGACGACTATTTTCAGCTATTAAAGCCTGGTTCCCACTTGGGGTTTACCGCGATTAACGCAACAGCGCTACTTTCTAATCGCAATGATTCTAAGTGTGAACAAAGGTTAGTTTTCCGGCTTTACGCGATAATTTTCATGTTCACACTGGGAAATATCGCGATTGAGAAATTATCGCTATCGCGATAAACCCGCAGTGGGTACCAGGGCTTAATAGACCTAATTCAGCTCAGTATTGTACCTTAATTAAGTCATGTGACCAATCTTCTGATAAAACATCTAATGATTTTTGTAACATATTTAATGCCATCAAAACTCGTGCTTTTAATGTACGAAGTAGAAGAATAGTAATAGTTTCCAAGAGATTAATCACATGACTTGAATTGGGTGTAAACAAACCTGGGCTGAATAGATCTTTTGCAATTTTACTTTATTATTTTCTAGCATTGTTTTCGTTAATTTAGTATCGTACCATTAACATAGATACCGTAATAATTCGATTAAGCCCCCCACTCAAATAAGCCCCCCCCATAACAAAGGTCAAATTTTGAATAAGCCCCCCTCCCCCAGGGCTTCATCGAATTATTACGGTAGATTAGGTCCATGCACATACATAAAAATTGCAAATCTGAAGCCAAAGCTACAAATTTATTTGAGCCCATGTTTTCTGACTAACTCTTTTTAAAATTCTGTCTGTACGTTATCCCCCTGAAAATATGACGTTTCACATTGTTTATCAGTGAGCTAGATGGCTATTCCCGGGGTGAAAGGTAAAGTAACTCATATTATTTGCACATCTTTTCAGTCTCGTATGCAGATAACCAAAAATCTACCTGCAGCATGTTGCTTTAGTAATAGAATATTCAGAGCAAATACGGCATGGAAATACAAAAAATACCAAAAATGCAGGGTGCGTGCAAAGCCTCTACTGCACGATAAGAGAGGAAAGGAGCTGTGAAGGAGGAAAAAGAAACTGTGAAGGATTTGAAAGGTCCTTTACAGTTCCTTCCTTCTCTTACCATACAGTAAAGGGTGCACGCAGGCTAGGGTGCATGCAGCCGAGTTTAATCGGCAAGGTCTTGCAGATGCAAGAAACAAACATTTAACTGTGGTTAATTAAAAAAACATACCACGTTAATGCAACAATTTTTCTGGAATAGAAGACAAAAGTTGTACAATTTCCTACTTGGTAAAATAGAATTTAAAATGTTGGTAAACTCCGCAATCATGTTGTCTTTTCTAATCGTTAACAGTTGCAACAACACAATGGTGGCCTAAGCATGTGAAGTCAGAGAGAAACGACAAAAAATACAACACGTGTGCGCAGTTTACAAAACTTCCTGGCACAAATCAAACAACAAGGATGAAGATGCGAGAACTTGGAAATTTTTGAAATGCCCACCATAAACATACCATCTCGTTGGACGAGCGTTATCAATGTTCGCTTGTCTTTGCATTTTTTTTACTTTATTTCGCATATTTTTGAGATCTTCTTCAGGACAAATGGAAACTTCAAAACATTTTATCCGCTGTCGAAAGCAACTGCAAAAAAGTATTGGTGTTTTAAAGCAGAATAAATTATTCAATTTCGGTATACTTTGCCAGTCTGAAAGATATTACTGTAATGCAACAAGCAAAATACAATTTTGCAAAACAAAAGACTCGACCCTAAATATGCCAATGCGATTTGTCACTCAAAAGATAGATGTCACACCTTTGAACGCAGCCAAGCAAAACATGATAAACAAAACAACAGATTTGTGCTCTTTTCTGTTTATTTTGATTTCACTTCACTTAGGGTAAACAGAAAAGTAAAATCTAGTCTTTAAATCAGCAGATAAAAATCGTATTTTTAAATCAAAGGCCATAATTGTTTTGTTTTGCAAGATGTCACCATTGCTAATCCAAGAATTTCATAAAGCAAACATTCATTATTGATTAATAATACTGATAAAGGGTTTAGGTCCGAAACGTTTAGTTTTATTAAGCTCAAGGCTATGTTTACTTTCATATTAAATAATTTACTTATTCGTTATTGATATCCAACATACTTCGTTCTTGTCTCCAAATCTCGTTGTAACTTATCTAATGACTTTTCTTTTGTTTTCTTGAATAAATCCTTTGTTTCCTGCAGCATCACCTCGGAGTCATTACATTGCTTCTTCCTAAAATAATATGATTTCGAGCAATTAAAACAAAAAAGGAGCAGTCAAGAGTTCAAATGGATATTAACTTCGATAAATAACTTCTAGACAACATCAAAATTTAAAATAGGATATATCCTGCAGAAGAGACTTCGTAAGCCAATTCGATTCTAAAAAATATCGCATTACGAAAAAGCACAAGATGTATCTTGGTCCACAGTACAAAATGACCAAACGAGAAGAAGAGAATAACCACTAAGAATATTTTAAATTCATAGGACTCTGCCAAGGAGCGTGATGTGTCGCTCCATGAAAAAAGTAATTTCCACTGCACTTACTCGATGCAAGATAATTATACAAGGAATACAGTAAAATCCTGTCTTTAAGAAAGCATTTTATAAGAAACTTAGATCTTGAATTCTGACCAGAACAATAGGAAAACAATAGGTTAATTAAGGGAGAACAATAGTCTGAGGTTGAAAGATGAGTTTCTTAAAGGAGAGACTTTACTGTACACGAGTTAACTTACATGAATTCCTTTGGCTTTCGCCCAGATTTAATCTCTGGAAAAATAACAACAATTTATTATTAGTCAGGCTCTGGTACCAAGGTAATTGAATTTGATAATAATAATAAATAAAAATGCATAACAAAACTAGCGAAGGAATATTGTGTAAACAATTTATAAGTTGATTTGTTGATTTGTTGACTTTTAAAATGAAAAATATGAGATGTAATTAGCCGATCTCAATGTGGAAACTTTCTCATCGTTATAAAAACATTTTTTTTTTACTTCCGCGGAGGAAAATGTTTTTACCTCTGAGGAGGAAGACATTTTTAATTTTACGTCTTCGGAGGAGTACCTGGGGAAAAGTCTTCGCAGAAGTGCAAAAGTTGTTAGCTTTTAAACTGAAAAGTTTGAATAGAAATACCTTTCGCACGTATTTCTATTCAATAGTTATAGTTTAAAAACAAACAAGTCACGTATTATAGCTTTTTAAAAAGCGGGACATTTTTTGTCCACAGGTATAAATATCAAAAACTTGTAAAAACTGTCTTTTATATCTGCCTTTCATATCTTTAACCTGGTGCAACTCAGATTTTCTCTTAGTTTACTTCCTGCCTTGAACATCATAAAAATAATTCAAAATAATTGTTGAGAAAAAAAAATAAAGCTCCTCCAAAGAGTCGGTGTTTTCGATAAAAATTACGCTTGCTGAACAGAGGCAAATTTTGTAACAATAGTGAAATCGACAAGCCAATTTCAAATCGATTAGCCGTTCAAGACAAAGCGAATTCTCTCAAGCAGAAAATCAAAACATGACTTCTACTCGTTATGATTGTTGGCTGGTTTCCACTTGCAAAAATCACTGAAGAGTGGATCTTTGGGGTCGCTGAGATACGAATTTTTCTATCTCAGGAGACCAGTCGTTAGGGGGCCCTTATGGTCGTTTAAAAATGTGTTTTCGCTGTGTATTTTGGGTTTTTCAGGTATTTCTCAACGACCCAAACGACCAATTGAAAAAAATCAGGCTAATATGTTTTGAAATTTTCGAAGTTTATACCAATTTACTGAATTTTTACATTTACACGAGTTACTGAACGTTTCTCCCCCGCACCCAACAAACAAATTCAAATACATGATTGCATGTTTAAAATTTTTCGATTGGCTTTTAACGTTAACAATTTCACATTCGGTTTCATTTCAATAAGCATGCGAATTATATCTAAGCTCTCATTAAGCAGGGGGGGTGACGCTACAAAGCCAAATAAATTAAAAACAAATAAGAAATTGCAAGTGTGTTCAATACTGAAAATATGACGTACGTTTTACAATGTTAATCAATGGGCCACGTAGTAGCTACACTTACTCCAAGTCTATTTCCTTTCATTAATCAGTAAAAATGAAGGATCTGTCATTGCGGAGGAAAATATACCCTGCGGAGGAGAGACCTCAAGAAAATTCCTGAGCACGCAGACGGGGAGAGTTTTTGGGCTACGCATAGGCTAGCCACGTGGCCCTTTCTGGAGTAAATGGGTTGACAATACGAATCCTTAAATTCTATACATTTAACGTTACCTTCGAGTGTAACATCCTCTTGTATAACCCGCTGCCAAATTGGCATGTCAGGACAGCCTCTACTTTGAAAAACTTCACCTCTCCTGCAATATGAAAAACACAACTGTCTTTAAAACTGCGAAGTTGTACACACAAATTTTCTCAAATGCACAATTTTCACAAGTCTACTCAACAAATTCCGTTTTAGCAAGAATAATTTTTAAAATGATTGTTTACGATCAGATCGCGGAAAAAAAGGGCTGCAAAATTTGACAATAGAGACATGTTAATTTTAATTTTAAAATGTGTATACCAGGTGTGCCACGTTTGATAGGCTACAATAAATCGTATACTAGGGCCATTTTCACATGGGAGCGCAATCGTTCCGTTCTGTTTCATTCCAAGAAGTGGAACGACGAGGGGTTATGTTCACACGGGAACGCTACGAATCGTTCCGTTTCGTTCCGTTTGCTTACAAAAAGCAGAACGCTAAAAATGTGACATGAAAAATGGAACAGAACGATAACGTTCCGTTTCGTTTCCGGAACAGTGCAGAATTTGCTATGAGCACATGCGTCAACGTGGCTGAGGAAACAAAGAAAACTGATTTCGGTCAGAAAATCTTATATTTCAACACATCAGAAATATGTTGTTGAATCTAATTGAAAAAAACTTTCTCTCCCTTCCTCCTTCGGACATGTCTTTGGGTTTTCATTTCTATTAGCAGAAGCAGAATCCATTTTGATATTGGTTAAGTCACAAGAACAAGAAATTATCATCAGAAGTAAAAAAAAGCAAGCATGGCCTAGTGGTTAAGGCGCCGGACTCATAACCTCAAGGTCGTGGGTTCGAATCCCACCAAGGTCA
>JAYJMH010057482.1:0-12675 GCA_036873815.1 Phacellophora camtschatica | reverse complement strand
CGAGTTTCTTATCTTATTATGTATTACTGTTATATTGTAGTTGGTATAAATTAGTTAGATTTCTTGTAAATTGTAACAATTATTATAATTAAACCAACTTTAAAGAAAGTGAATAAAAAAAATAAAAAAAACTCTTTGTCTGATAATTTAGGAAGACTTACGCCTATTGTTTTTTAATCGTTCCGTCGCTGTGATTTTGTCATCAAGACGTGCTTTTTGTTGGACTGCAGGCAGTTTCCACTTATTTCAATCGAGATGTAAAAAATGAAGGGTGCCCAATTGCTGGGGGATGGAATTTCTTGGAAAATTTTATAAGCGGGGGGGTCGGAATTAGCAGGGGGTTGGAAATTTTCAAAAATTAATTAGCAGGGAGACGGCAATTATGCACCTAAGAGAACACCGGAGAGGGGGCAAGGGGGGCAAAAGTGCTCTTTTAACGAAGAATTATTATTTTCTTTGAAAAAGTTAAATACTATACAACGAAATTCATAACGTAACGCTACAATAAATTAGCCATTATGATTTACATTAGTCATACCTATCATATTTTTTGATGAAAACAGGAAATCATTTTACAGAAAAATTTCTTCATTGTTGTACTCAGATTTCAGTTGTGATCTGACTGTTTAGAGTATGAACTTCAAAGCTAGGCCCACGATTTTAATTACACGATGCCGACAGCAGACCGAAATAAGAAGGCTGCTACGAAATCACTAGCTGAAGCAGCTGCTCAGCCTGGTCAGTCACGAATAACATCGATATTTGCGAGAGCCAATAGTACAACGATGCAAATGAGCTCGCTGTTTGTGCAAGAACTGAAGGGGGTACATTTGAGAACGAAACGCAAATGGCAGTAGAGGGAGTAGATGATAATATTGCCATACAGGAAACCTGGGTAAATTTTGCCAACGATTACACAAATCAGGACAAGAAGAGCAGCGAAAAGAATGGACGATTCTTTCTCGGAGCATGGTTTGCAAAGCATGATTGGCTTGTTTATAATAGGGAAAAGAAAAAGACATTTTGCTCAACTTGCAACGATAGCAGTGACACACAGAAGGGAGCATTCAATTCCAAATATGGAGGAGGCTTTGACAACTGGAAGAAAGGCGCCAAAAAATATAAGGACCACGAAGAAAGCTTTGTTCACAAAGCTGCAATGGCAAGGGCAAAACGCACCATCGCGGCAACATTCAATTCACTTCAACTTGAAAAGCAGCTGCTTCGAAAACAAGGGCTAATTTCTTATCTTCAAACACTGAAGACACTGTTGCGTCGAGGCGTTGCTGTTAGAGGTAAAACTGATTCAGAATCTAACATGTACCAATTTGACATAGACAAAGCAATTTTTGCTAAAATCTCATGATTTTAACAAAAACCTACAGTTGCAGTGACGAATAAAACTCCATTTGAATGTTTCAATGGACAGAAACCAAACGTCTCACATTTGAAAGTCTTTGGATGTGATGCATACATGCATGTACCAAAGGAATTACGAAAGAAATGGAATGCAAAGTCAACGAAATGCATTTTCATTTGATACGGTCTTTATAGTAAGGGCTATCGACTGTACGACCCAAAAACAAAGCGAATTCATAAATCCAGAGATGTCTTGGTTGTCGAAAATGAATTTGGTGATCGTGCGAAGAAACTGACCAGCAGAAGATAAATGATACTGTCATCCCACAACCAGTTCTTCAATTTGAATCAGTTGTAGATGAAGAGATTGTTGATGAACCTCAACTACAAGGAGAAAATAATCAAAATGCTGAAGATGTACAGTTACTACGTCGGTCAAATCGTTTGAGAAAAACTCCGGAAAAAGATGGGAATGTCATAATTGGTGATTGGTGGGAATATGATTCTCTGAATGTCGATGTCGATGAAAATCATACCACATATAAAGACCTGCCAAGATTCAAGAAGCTTTGAATTCGCGTGGGAAAATGAATTGGCAGAAAGCTCTTGACAGTGAGTACTCATCGCTCATGAAAAATAATGCTTGGGATCTTGTTGAACTTCTAGAAGGACGTAAACTAGTCGGTTGTCGTTGAGTTTTCAAAGTTAAACATAAGGATGATGGATCCATCGAGAGATACAAAGCACGTCTTGTCGCCAAAGGTTTTTCTCAAGAAGAAGGTATTGATTATGCAATGACTTACAATCACAAATCAGTTAAATGTAGAGCTACATCCAATGGATGTGCAAACTGCATTTCTCAATGGAGATCTACAAGAAGAAATCTACATGTCACAACCTAGCGGTTATGTGCAAAAATACAAAGAAAATTTGTTTGCAAATTGAATAAAAGTCTCTATGGACTTAAACAAGCATCAAGATGTTGGTTCAAAACGATGGATGCCTTTTTGAAGGAAACAGGCTATGAACAATGCAAAGCTGATTCTTATGGAGTCATATCGTGGGCAAAAGTGTTAGTGCCCAAATGGGGTGGTTGTTCATATGGGTTGAGTGATCGTGTTTAGCAGATGGTATCGTCGGGAACATGACCTTATTTGAGAATCATTTCACAATGTAATCTGCTTTCCACGTTAATCACCTCACTTGGAATCAAACACTTGTGATAACATCTGGGATAACGTTCCATAGTCGAACTGTCCGGACAAAAAATTGATATTTGTAAGCTTCAGAATGCAGCGACTGGATATAGTTGAAACGGTGAACGTATCTGGTAGATGCAGCTACAATGCTTGGAAATGAGATATTCACGAGACTGTTCCGAATTTTGTAAAACAAACATAAATCATTTATGGCTCTGCGGTGTTGTAATGGAGGCCATTTCAAAGTGTTATGGATCTTCCCTGTGAGATCAGAATTTGGACTACAGTCATAGTAGTTGAGGACAAAGCGTGCCGCCCTTCTTTGTACTGCCTCTACTTTGTCAATGTTTGATTTTGTGTGAGGGTTCCAACACCCTGAGGCATACTCAAGGTGTGGCCTAACGATCGAGTTATATGCCATAGTCTTTACTTCAGCAGAGCACATGTGGAGGTTTCTGCGGCACAAATTTAATAATTTTGTAGCCTTTTTCGTAATTTCATCTACATGCGCATTAAAGTTAAGTTTGGAATCCAATATTACACCTAAATAACGAGCTGATCTGATTTCTTCCAAGTCACAGAATTCTGAGTTGGATATGCTGATACCTATTGCTTGGGAAGCTATATGAAGAAAATCTTGACTCACTGGGTCACCTGACACGTTTTCTTTGTACATCTTATAAACAACATCAACTTTACGAGACTTTCTGTAAGTGATACGCAACATTTTACATTTTTCTACATTGAAGTCCATTTGCCAGGTGTTTGCCCATTTCTGAAGTTTGAAAAGATCTTTTTGAAGAATTTTCGAGTCTTCGGAAGTGATTATATTTCTGTAAAGTACACTATCATCAGCAAATAGACGAATTGAGCTTTCGATATTTTTTTCTATATTATTGATGTACAAGAGGAACAACAAAGGGCCCAGTACTGTTCCTTGAGGTACACCCGATTTTACCGGCTGTCTGGATGAGTGGGACCCATTTACCACTACTTCCTGTGTTCTGTTCCAGAGAAATCCTTGAATCCATCCTATTGTTTTACTAGAAACCCCGTACATATTCAATTTGGAAAGAAGGCGCTGGTGAGGTACTACATCAAATGCTTTACTAAAATCGAGTAAAATTATGTCTACTTGGCCACCTCCTTCATTTAGTGCACTGGTCCAGTCATTCATAGCCTCGATTAACTGTGACTCGCATGACATGCCTTTTCGAAAACCATGTTGTTTTGATGTGACTATGTTGTAAAGATTCAGGTGATCCCACATTTTGGAGACAATACAGTGTTCCATAATTTTGCACGGTATGGCAGTTAAGGAAACTGGACGATAATTAACAGGAAAACTCTTTATACCTTTCTTGAATACAGGGCATATAACTGCATGATTCCAGGTTGACGGTAGTATACTGGTATTGTAAGACTGTTGAAATATAATGACTATGATTCAATTTTTGAAGATCTACTTACAAAAGATCATACTTCAACAATAAACCAACAAAACCTACAAGGACTAGCAATGGAAGTGTATAAGACCAAGGCTAACATAAATCCTAAATTTATGAATGAAATCTTCGGGTTTCACGAAGCATCTTATAACTTGAGAAACGAAACATTTGTATCAAAAGCACCAAACAGGATCTCCTTCGCAGTGAATAGTAAAGTCTGCACGCAGGCTAAGTATTATATGGCACTGAAACAGTTTCTTATAGATGTGGCCAGATCTGGAATAACATCCCTGTTGAAATGAGGATGGTAAATAATGTGAGATGTTTAAAAAACAAGGAAAACAGATCTCAATCCTATGTTTATGCATATCATACATACAAAATCTGGGCTACATTAGATTTCATATCAAAACAGGACTATGTGTCTTGAGTTAATCACGCTGTAGCTGTGTTTATTATTTCTATTATGTAATATCGTTTTTTCTACTACGTATTATCCCATTTGGCCATTTGATACATTTTGTTATTTTATTATATATTCCGTTTTATACGTTGGTATTAATTAGCTGATTATATTTGTATGTAATTAAGCTAGATTTTTGTATTCAACATTAATAAAATAAAGAAAAGAAAAAAAAATCATGAAAAGCATTTTCATATGTATTCGTTATTTTTTAATAATTCGTTAAAATTTCTTTAACACCCCCTACTGATGGTCGCGACGTGTTAACGGCCATAGTCTTGTCAACGGCAACTGAAAAGATCGACGAAAAACAGCTGGCCTGCACGGCATATTGTAAATACCGGACGCAAGACCCCTTGAGACCCCGAGGATCCTGAATTAAGTGCTGAAGGTAAAAAGGACCATTAACACAAAAAGGTCACCCCCACAGCCTGAAAATAGATTCCTGTAAACAATTTGTCAGATATCTGATTTTATTTTTCATTAAACCCAGGCACTTTCATTCTGAAAATAGACGTTCTTTGGCTGAAAGACCAGGCATGAAAAAGTTCAGTGTTATCTTCGTTTGGGTCCAAAGTGTCTAAACCAGGACCGGCCTCGTGGGAGTGTAGGGACTATGAACCCCTGGAAATGTAAAATGGTATTTAATCGGCAATTTCCATTCGTCTGGAAATTTAATCGCAAAGCTTACCTAACTGTTTACTGGTTCCTTTCTAATTCTACTCGGCAAATTTTTCGTGATGCCCCCTTTCACAATTAACTGTGGCCTGGGGGCCCTCTCTGGTCTAAATCTACAATTTAATTGCTTGTTACTGTTTGAAAATATACTGAACTTGTGATTTTTTTATTCATATTTCCACCCCCATTTGAAAAGCCGAATTTCTGATTTTGTGTGGCTACTTGAAAACTCAATTAACATTTTAGCAACTTTGCAAGAGAGTCTGAATTGAGCAATATTTTTCTACGTTTGGATTCAAAAGACTCTGAATCTGACATGGCAATCTGCAAGAGAACTTCTAAGAATGAACAGAAAAATTTGTCAAATTCAAATTCATCTCTTTAGCACCGTTAATCAACACGAGACAGACCTAGACCTGGCTATTTTAAACTTGTTGCTTATGCCTATCAAACCATGTCTGTCCGCTTAGCATAAGTATTAATATTACTTATATACACCGGGTGCGCCAAAAAAGCGGAACATCTTTGACGAGCTACCAGAAATGGTGTACTGCACGGATTACAGTGATTAAAGTTGATCAATTTTGAAAAAAAAATTGTCGATCTCACAAAATCTCGAAAACACTGCAAAACGTTGATCAAATATCAACTTTAGAGCTCGCTCGTCAAAGATGTTCCGCTTTTTTGGCGCACCCGGTATTTTTTGAAAACTAGATCAACCCTGGTCACAACCCTGCAATTTAGAAAGAAAGCATTGTTAATTTTCTTTTCAAATACGACCATTTATTTTTTCTATGGATTCAACCAAGTACTGTAAATACTGTTTCAAAATCCTCCTCCTGAAATGAATGTACAATACAGGATGGAAGCTTCTGGATTTTCTAAAAAATAAAATCAGATACCTGAAAAATTGTTGACAGGAATTTACTGTTTGGCTGTGGGGATGACCTTCTGGTCTGGTGTTAATGGTCCTTTTTACCGGCCGTCAGTATTTATAGGTCTTCAGGGTCTCAGTGCTTATAGGGTCCGGTTTTTACAACATGCCTGCGTGCATTAACATTTTAGAAATGTGTTAACAATTCATTTCCGGGTGGTTTGACAACGGGAAATTCAATTAAATGAGAAAACAGACGCACGATTTACATGTCGAAAACGTGCGATGGAAGTGAGGAAGAGCAAAGACCAGTTTGCAGTGAAGAAATATAAATTTGCTATGTGCGTTGGCTTGGCTATCTCTCTGATTCTGTTTTTCACATATGGAGAAGGTAGGCTATTATGTATAAATCGATTTTTACTGAAAATATCAGAACAACTTAGAAATACTTCCATGATTTTTAACAGCCTACAAAGCACGAAGATACAGAACAACAACAAAAATAACAGGTGCTGAGAAGGTCTTCAAAATGCAACGATTACTCGTGGGGGCACTGCCAGGGCCGTAGCTAGAGATATCAAGCGAGGGTGGTCCAAGCAGTGCAAGCTCTCAATTTGACGACTGGTGGGCGTGGCTTTTGGACGTGGCCTTTTATTTTCATGCACACATACTTGTTGTTGAGAGACTCAATATCTCTCCATAGAGAAACACGAGAAGCCACCTTGTTTCCCAAATTGAAACTTGAGTATGAAAAGTGTCAATCATCTAAAATGATTGTGGTAACGATTATGATAACTCTGATCTAGCAATAATGAATATTATCTGTCCATAAGCCAAATCTATTAATTTTAGCTATACATATAAAACATATTAAAAATAATTCCAACTTATTAATAACTGCCCTTTCACATAGACAATTATAAAATTAGAAATATAAACAAAATGTACCAACAACAAATGACTACTCCTTGCGGCGTGGTGGATATCACACGAAAATCTCAAGTAAACATTCCTGCCTGTAACAATGAATGTAAGTTAGAATAATAAGGCTTTACATTTTAGAAATAACTGAAAAGAGGTTTCCTGTATGGCTCATTTTACCAGAACAGGAAGGCAATGGACAATGTTCAAATTAATTAGAATTAGAGTCAGCATTGGAACTGAAACTGAAATCAGAACTGGACAGTTCCATGTCGTCATAACCTTGTAGATGCACAAAGCCCTTTAAAATTCTGACTGTCACAAATCTCAATAAATCCGATTCCTTGGGCGTCAATGTGAATGTATCAGGAAAATAATGCAAAACGGAATTGGTTATGATCTCCAGGGCGTTATGATAGTCTTCGTGTAATGATTTTCGAACCAATCGAGGTTCTGGCTGTTGTTGATAAGTTGCTTTTACTACTGTTGCATCACTAATGCGGTGAACTTTTTTCGAGGGAAGGTCCGCAATCAATTTTCCAATTGTACCATCGTGGTATTTTTCACGAATGTAAATGTTTAGTTTGTCAGGATCAAAATGAAAAAACGCCCTTTTCCTTGAAAGTTCGTTTTTTTCTGCTGAGAAATTAACTTCTTTTTGAATGTTCCCTTACTTTTAGATTTTCGTTTTGTTTTCTCAGGTGTTTTTCCAGAAACTTTCGTTAACTGATTTTCAGATTTTTGTTCTGTATTCTAAAATGTTTTTTCCAGAAACTTTCGTTAACTTATTTTCAAATTTTCGTTTTGTTTTGTCACATCAGATACTTTTTTTACCTCGTGATTTTCAACTACATTGCCATTGTTAATTACAAATTCTTGGTCAGCAACGTTATGTTTTCTTTTCGAAATCTTGTAAATCTTCGCATTTTTAGCATCACTGTTTGCAAATGAGACCTTATCACTCTTTGTATTGCAATCTGCACACGACCATTTCTTTGAAGAAGTACTGAAAGATATGCAATCTTCATGGAACCATTTATTGCATCATCACAGCATACCATTGTTGAAACGTCCTCCTGCATATTGCAGTGGCATTACAAAGGCACATTAAATTCGTACAAACTACCTTTGTGTATTCTCGGTGTTTCTATATGTTGCACGTTTGAAAACGAGTTATTTATGAGAGATAAGCTTAAAATTTTCCTTACCAGTTTGTAATTGAATGGTATTTTTCTAGGATCTAAGCCGCTGCACAAAGCAAGTGCATAGAAGATTGCTGCTACCCCACTATTACCGTTTTTTTAAACAGTTTTGGTATCCGCAACTTCCTCTACGAGAAAGATTTTGTCAAATTTACATAAGTTTGCTGCATAAATATCTAACGATACATCATATCCAACTTCTTTAATATTTGGCTTGTAGTGGAGCCTTGGAGCACTATCGTACAAAGTAACATGACCATTTTCAGAAAGCACATTGGACAAAGTTCCCCAATGACATTTATCTCCATTAAGTGGTGTTAATGGCACGATTTGTACAAATGGTAAACCGTTCCCTGCAAACGTACAGTCATATGAAATATCTTGAAGTCCTGCCAGGTGGTGGTATTTGCGTCGCATTACTTTCATAGCAGCATTGATTATTGGTATATTTAAAGCACTGGCACTAATTAGTATACATTTTTCGTGTTTGTTCAGCCCTAAATCTGCAATCCATTCCAGGTTATTGTTTGAAGCTGGGACAATAGACGAATGCACATTGTTCTCAGTACTCGGCATTTGGTCACTGTCGCTAGAGGAGTGATAACTTCCCAATTCCTCGATATCCACATTGACTGCATTAGGCGACAAGTGTGTTCCATTTTCTGCTGCTGGAATTTCCTCAGTGATGTTTAATTTTTCAATTTCCTCCAACTGAAAACCGCCTGTAATCTTTCAATCAAACTCATTTTTGCCATCACCTTTGAAATTGAATTCTGCCTCTGGTAAATTGCCAGTTATGTCGGACATCTCAAAACTGCTCATACTTCATATATCAAAATAATTCTCATCGTTATTTTCTATATAATCTACATGCTCATTGTCGGACTGCGTTTCTTTGGAAATTTCTACATCATCGTTATCGGTTTCAGATTTTGAGTCCTATAAAGAGTGACCTAATATGTTTCCATTACGTGGTGCTGACGTTTTGCAAGATTGCGTCAGGAGAACTGTATTATTTTTGTGATGTACAAATACAGCCTTTCCTACATTACCAAACCGTACATGTAACATGGTTTCATTTTCGTGATTTTTTACTTTTGGTGATTTTTAAATTCGTTCTTTAAGTCAATCTGAACATAAAAATGTGCGTTAGAGGATTCATTTGATTCATAAAATGCATATTTTGATCGTACATCCCATGTATCTGTTCAGCAGTTTCATTGTTTATTTTTCCACATAGTTATTTTACACAGCAGATTTTTCTGAGGGATTCTGATTCCCTGTTGGTATTGGATTCGTGAAACCGATCAAATAACGCCATATGAATATTGCTGCCAGTGACTGGGTGGTTCATTTCAATGTCTCCTTGTTCTATGTAAGGGTCAATATTTTCAAGCCAGGGAAATGATACTTGCAAACTATCAGACAAAGCCAAATTGATGTTCTCAGGTGTGTCTTCGGCTACACGTCCTTCATTTGGAGAAAACATATCAGGATGGTATCTGTTCCCGTGTGCAGCTACCATATGGGCCATGTCATTGATAAGGACATTGGGACGGTGCTTCAAACTACGCATGATATCGATGTAATCGCGCGGACTTTCAGCACGCAACAAAAATTTAGCAGCGTATATTATGCCGTGGATACATGCAAAGGTTAGCCATCCTCCAGAAGAACCAAACATTTTTTTGAAAATTTTGTTAAATTTGTCACTTTCGCCGCCTAAATTCCTTTTGATGCGGTTTATTATTTCTAGTTTGTTTCCTTTCGTACTTATCCCTACACTTTCCGCAAGCTCTTTAATATCTTTCAGTTTGCCTTCCATGATAGCATTTAGTAGCCTCTCCTCTGTCATTTCACGGCATTCACAAGTAATTTCACCACTATCGCGATTTACTTTTTTATGTTCTGTATTCAGCAACATTTTATTTGCTCTTGACTTCTTACCTATGAACGGTGCCCAAAACGTTAATTTTGTTTCAACATGTAATTCAGCGATTGATCTACCCCTAAATCCCTTTGCAATTATTGCCTTTTCGGCTTTATCCCAGAAAATATCACAATCAACTCTATCTGCATCTACATCACTATCTAGAGGGATTTCTTCGTTCAAATTTCGGCACTTGAAAGCAACTTTCCTGTTCACATCTGCTATGAGAATAGGGGGGAAGTAGCCGCATTCAATGCAATAAAATTCATAACTGCGTTCACTGAGCGCTTCAAAATGGTTGTACGCATTCATTATCGTATGCTGATCTAATTTCACATTTCGTGTGCCTGCCAATATATTACAGAATGTTCCCACCGCGACATGATTCTTTAAACATTCCCTAATGTACATGCATACATCAAGTCCAATAAAAAATATATCATTGAAGTTGTGCACACCGTCCGTATACTCCTGGTATCGATAAAATGACTGACATGGCTCACATAGTCTAACGAACGTTTCTACGTTCTCAATTAAACCGTCCATTTTAAGAATTTTAGCATTAAAGGTAATTCTATACGGGCAAGAAAGTTCCTTGTAACATTTGTGGAAGTTTGCTTCTGTTGGTTTATACGCTTTCGCTATCTGTTGACAGTGCATTGAACCATAATCACGTGGTGCAGATACGGGAATCTTTTTGAATTCTTGAATATATTTTACAAGCTCCATGAGTACCTTATTAGACTTTGGTGGGTACAGCAAATGACTTTGTTTAAACTAAAGATTTTTATTGAATTGTCGGTGTGCTTGACATTCTTAGAATTTGAACATTGCTCTTCCTCTGCTTCAACATTATAATTGCTAATCTGATCTATTTGATGTAGGTACCAAAGAGCCATAGCTTTATGAACACAGAGCCATTTTCCGGAATTGTATTTACGGTTTAAGTGTCCATTGATCTTGTTATGCGACACAATGTAGCGAGATCTAACTGGGAAATTAAGATATCTGCCGTCAAATACAGAAAGATGAATGAAATTTTTTTCAGTTAATTCGACAACACATGGTGCATTGTGCAGACCTGCAAAAGCTTTCTTCTCAATACACATATCGATTGTTTCATCTGTTAGAAGTTTGAATCGTTGTGATGGAGCCATTTCATGCAATTTTTCCTCCAACAGAGTTATGTATTGAGGGAAGTATGCATCATTTACTTGCATCAAATGACAGCATTCTCTACCAGTCATACCAGATCTAGCTGCTATTGACATTTGTTCCCTGCAAGACTGATTTTCACAATCTACATTCCTGCCTGCTTGTCCGTGTATAACTTTTTGCACATGCAATGAATACCCAACGCCGCCATGAGATGATTTTCTAACCATGTATATTCCCTCTTTTGGATCACAATATACAGCCGTATGGAATTCTAGTGTACTATGTTTCGATTTCATATGTCTGTTTATGCTTTTCTTGTGCATCAATTTTCCACAAATATTACAAGAAACACGTTGAGGCTCGTTAACAACTACCTTTCTCTTAACAATGTTCTGTGCCACAGTATCGTCTTGAAGATAAGTGGATGGGGCATCAACTTGAAATTTAGAGGGAGCGGCAGTAGAGCGAGGAGAAGGGTAAGCAGCAGCAGTAGCCTTATTGGGGTGAGTAGTAGTATTAGCAGAAGGTTGAGTAGCCTTATTGGGATGAGCAGTAGTAATAGCAGGAGGTTGAATAGCCTTATTGGGGTGAGCAGTAGTATTAGCAGGAAGTTGAGTAGGAAGCGATGCTCCAGCACCAGCAGAGTTTGCACTCTTTTGGTTTCTTTCC
The DNA here is from genome assembly GCA_036873815.1 of Phacellophora camtschatica. Taxonomy (NCBI): domain Eukaryota; kingdom Metazoa; phylum Cnidaria; class Scyphozoa; order Semaeostomeae; family Ulmaridae; genus Phacellophora; species Phacellophora camtschatica. Next base: position 774 of record JAYJMH010057482.1, on the reverse strand, counting down.
AAGGTCACATTTTTAGATACAGGCGCAGAAACGTTCTGGACAGGAATTTGAGAAGCATCGTGGTTTTTTACATGAGAAAGGAAATACATTTTTCGTTGGATAACTGAGCTGCAGAACGGACAATGGTAATGATATTTATTGTTCATAAACGTTTTTTTAGAATGACGAAGTTTGCAAGGCAAAATTATGAAACTGTGACTGACTACAGTGTGTTTAATATTTAAGTGAACTTGTTCAAAGTGTCGTGAAGCCTTGGAATAATGATAAAATGTTAATGATGGAGGGCACAACTTACAGTGGAAATGCTTCTCAGATGTTGTGCAGCCTTCGCATTTTCCATCTTGTCCTATTCCTGTTTGTATGAAGTTTGCAACTTCCATTTTTTCTAGATTTGAAAATATTGTTTGTTCCGTCTCTTCAATTTCATTACCTCCCTCAGCAGTGGCATGAACATTAAATCGTAACGGAGGTTCCATTGGAATGTATGTCCCTTTGGTATGCGGTTCGATTATTTGGAAACTAGGTTCTGCCTTCGAAGACGTTTCGTGACACTCACCTTCTAGAGTTACAACAGGTTCCTTCTCTGTTACTTGAGATAATACCTCATTGTCATTATTGAGAGAAGTTCCCATTGCTCTTGCTGAGTTGTCTAGATTAACGGTCGCTTTGATTTTACTGACACCTTGATAATGGCCAGTGGAAGATCGGATTAAGTTTATATCTACGAAACCATTTAGTAACCATGTTATGGTGACCATCCTGAGAAAGTCATTA
>JAYJMH010057471.1:0-12677 GCA_036873815.1 Phacellophora camtschatica | reverse complement strand
GAGAACTTTCTGCACGTGTAAAGTCTTGAATCAAAATTTCACAGATTAAATATATGTAAAATAATAACATTTTTATTTGCGTTCTCTTGTATAGTTCTTGATAGACATTACCAAAACATCGTCACTAAAATATATAAATTTTGTACTCATTTGTAAAAAAGAAGAGTTTATAATAATATTTTCCTTGGAAAATTGACGGGTGCTTGAGCAACCTGAGCACCCCCCTAAATCCGTCCCTGCATCTTTACATAAAGGTGAAATCGTTGCTAAAATCACAAGTGATGATTTCAACTTTTCGATCACCAAACAAATGCTGATACGTGAGAAGTTATCAGTTTTGATGCCAAAGTTCCGCATAGGTGGACTTGAACTTCTAGTAAAGAAAAACATGTTTGATGATGAAACCAAGCAAGTTATACTAGAGACACGAAATGGCGCCCCTTCACAACTAACATAGTTTTCACGTTTCTAACGAAATGCAATTTTCTTATGGCTCGTAACAATGTCGAGGATAAAGAACTGACCCCCCCCCCCCTCCCACATGATCATAATTTGTTTAAGAAGTCATAAAAAGAAAATTGGAAAGAAGTTGACTTCACTTCTGGATTCGATAAGATATATCTTCTATAAATCATACTAATGATAACTTTAAGGACGAGTCTGCATATATGTACAACATTACATTAAAACATTTTATCGCCGCACGAATGCATTTGCCAGCCAAACACAACTAGACAGAACAAAAAGAATCCACAAAAGCAGGTCCTTTTATTTATTATAACTCTATTAATTGAACACCCAGATATTCGTATAGGTAAGCTTATCTTATCTGGTTAGCTTTAACGAATTTCAACTGGTCAAAAATTGGTATAAAGGCTTGCTTTACTTTATGGGAAAGGTCTGTTTCAAACGTTCTTGTGTGATATCTACGGGATCTATGAGAAATAATGTGAATCACAGCATACACGATCAAGCTTCACCGTTTTGTATGTATACCTATCGAGAACAACATAAACCAATTCATTATCAAGAATGCATTTTAAGTAACAGATTTTAACAAAACTTTTATAAAAGAGCCTTTGCAAGTTCACTGGAGGTTTTAGCGAACAGGTCAAAAATATGTTCCACATCTACGGACAGCAAAATTTTCTTTTCGATGGTCATTGCAAGCAGCGATTCTAATCTTCCTTGGACCATGCTCTAACTTATCCGAGTCTTGATCCTCTTCAATGCTGAAAATGACCTTTCTGCAGTCGTGGAGCTAACATGAACAGCTACTGCGATGGAATACACTTAACATAGCGTTGGGTATGCGCCAACTAATTTGTAGTCCGGGTGACAGAGGAGAGCAAGTGCATTGATAGCAGTGAGGATGGCCTAGTGATTAAGGCGCCTGACTTACGATCGCAAGGGCGTGGGTTCGAATCCCACCAAGGTCATACTTACTGCGAAAGTGTGAGGAGAGCTGCTAACTCTCTGTAATTCCAGGCAAAGGCAAAAGAAATCACGAGGTGTAATCACATCAAGAGGAGGGGCCGGGGTCGCCCTGAAGGGTCCCCCTGCGCCAAGCACAGAAACCCATGCCTTGCAAGAATAGCAAGTGTATGTGCCTGAAGCTGAAACTGTATGCTGGAAACAAGTGATCTCGAGACTTTCGCGGGCTAGGCACGTTAAATACGCTCACTCAACTCATCAATAAAGGAAGGTGGCCTCATTCTTCTCTGTTTCTCATCCTCTGTTTGAACTGCAAATGTGCCTGCCATTCCTTCACCATCGTTTGCAACCCGCACAGCTCATACGTATGCACCAAATGTTTCAAGCAAGGGCTGGCTCTTCCAAAAACGCTCACTGATCCATTGGACATTGATTCATTGCAACATAGAACGTCTCGCGCTTCTAATGATCTCGGTAATTTTTATCATCCATACTTAAGGGTCATAGGGTCATGGTCATAGGGTCCTGGGTCATAGGGTCATAGGGTCATAGGGTCATAGGGTCTGGTTGATAGACTATGCCATTGAAAACGCATTTTTCTTAACTCTTCTCAGAGAGGAGCTTTTTGGAAATTGATATTTTCCAAAACACATCTATTTGAAATGCGTAGACGTCAAAAGAGCAGCGTTTTGATTATGCTGCAACAACATCAGCCAACTTTCGCGCGATTTTCGAATAACAACTACAACACATTTTGAACCATGACAAATAAGGCACATTTCAAATGACGATCTCTTCAATGTGTGGATTTGAAAAATCTTGAAAGAGAATACGCTAAGAAAGGCTCTTTATGAAGAAGTAAAGAAAGTAAGCAAAACAGAAAGCAAGTCCTTAGTGGTAAATTACTATATCAGCCTTTACAAAAATCTTCCTTAAAAGGAAACATGATAAAATAAAATAGCACGAAAAGGAAAAAAGAAATTAAGACATTTTCTATATCCATAAAATAAGAAGAAAATCGTAGCTTCACAAAGAAAGAAAATAGAAAAATAGCAAAAATGTTTTTCTAATAATTCATTTTTTCATTCTAATTTTTCTAATATTTCAATAATACGTATTGTTTATATTCAATTGCTCTAGTTTAAAATAAAGAATACCATCAAATCATAAGGCCTACCTATGTTTCCAGCTTTGAAATTCCCCATTCCTTTTTGACTATCAGCTTCTGGCCATTCCTTAAAAAACTGCTTGAAAATTGGAGTTTCAGCTCCTTCCACAACACGAGTAACTTGCGTCCAGTTAGGATAGCCTTTCTGTTTTATGAATTCCTAGAAATACACACAATTACAATGGTTAACACATAAATCATCCATACAATATGAATTGTTATGCGCGCCAATTAGATGGTAAACATCGGCCGTAATTCGCCAAAAAATTAGAAGCTCAGCCGAAATCTGTTGGCAAGAGAATACCCCAGCCGTTGTCGTCTATTTGGGTAGTTAAAAGTTAAAAGTATTGTTGCTGTTTGATGAGAACGCTGTCCGGACAGAATAGAAATGAAATGGCCATTATCCATAAGAAGAAAAAAAACCATCCACAGCCTGTGGACGCAGCAACATACTGAGCTGAAATCCGCCACAAAATTGGAACCACTGCCGAGGGCCGAACTATTTTTCGAGCCTCAGCCACAATCCACCAAACCTATAAGAGGCCTCCTAATATCATATTATAACATAGTGATTTCTCACCGATAATTTCAAGAACAATAGTGATTTATAATAATGGAATAAATAAATCCTCGTTCTCCATTGGTCTCAGAACAAACGGTTGTGGTAGCCTATGTTTATTATGATACTAATGTAAATAAGTCTATCCAGTTGACCTCACCTCTTCCCCTTTTGTAAGCAAAAGAACAATAAAAGAAGCTGACAATAACAAATAGATGATTTGCCCCCCCCCCCCCACAAAGGTGTGCACGTACTAAATGGATAGACTCCTACTGCGTTAAAAACTATCAAATATCTCACAACAGCATTGCTCATTGCTTCTTTCTTTTCTTGTTTCGTGCAACCTTTTCCAATCCATGCAAATACACCACTTGCACCAGCATCAACAATGAAGCAATCCTTCACAAAAAACCTAACAATTAATCTCACGCACACAGAAGACTAAAGAGTAAGGCAAAAGAGAATTATGTTTTAAAGTTTTAAAATGATTATCCCTCGAGAAAGAAACAAAACTGTCTCAACTGGAAAACTAAAACAAACAATTTTGCGGAGGTAATGTTTTAATTTTTCAGTTGAGAGAGTTTCACTTTGTTCTCGACGGAAAATCGCTTTGAAACCAGTGCGTCAATTTTACTATTGTTACAAAATTCGCCTCCGTTCGTCTGAACGTGAAAAGGCAATTCACCTAAAAAGATTAGATTTTACACCTTTTGAAGCTGCCAAGCAAATTACAATACACTAGATAACATATGTTTAGCCCGTGCTTATTTTGATTTGATTGAGTGCACTCAAAGGTGGGAAATCTATTTTTTCAAATTTCAAGTTGTTATTTGCGAATCCTGAACATATATATATATATGCTTTCTAAATTTCTTTTTCTTTAATATGATCATTCCTTGTTTGTATTATATTTATTGCATAATTATATTCATCGTACACAACACACTTATTTTTTATAAGAAACCTTTTCTAATAAACTAACTGGTGACACCCACCAAAAGTTAAGAAACTTTTACTAGCTACTGAATGAAAAATTGGTAAGAAACTTTTGAAATTTTTAGTGAAGATTACATAATCATTAATCATTTTAGTAGAGAAAGCATAAAGTTAGATGATTGATTCAGTGAAGACTTTTATCCTGTACAATATACACCCAGTTTTGGTAATGTTTTTGTTGCAAAAAATAATGCATAGTAAAAAAACGGAATTTTTTATATGCGATAAAAGAAACTTTTTAGAAGCTTTTACTGGTAAAATTTTGTCCAAAATCGTCCAAAATTAAGAAACTTTCACTATTGGAGCTAAGTTTCTTATATAAAAAAAAGCATGTAGACAACTCGCTTCTTCGTACATTTTCGAATAAATGCAACAATTTTTTTTATACATTTCAAACGCTTTTCATCCCTCTTTTGCAGATTAGTTACATAATGCTATTTAACAATAATTCTATGGGGAAACTAGAGTGTGACGGAAAAAACAGATATACATCGTTCGTTAATAGAGAAACAAATTGAAACCAGATCAACATCGCTGGCTTTGGGAAGAAACAAATGTAGTCCATGGGGAAACTAAAATGTGACGGGAAAGAACAGATATAGCTACATCGTTTGCTTTGGGATAATTGTGAAAGAATAAAGATGAAGTCTATGGGGAAACAAAAATGTAACAGAAAAAATTCAAATTGACATTGTTTGCAGCATTGGGGGTGATTGTAAAAGAATAAAAAGTGATGTCCATGGGGAAATTAAAATTCGTTTGGGGTAAATGTAAAAGAATGTAGGTATTTTTCAAAGGGAAACAAATGTGTAACAGAAAAATCAGATAGATATTGTTTGCAGCATTGGGGGTAAATGTAAAGAAAAAAATTGTAGTCCAGGGGAAAACTAAATGGGAACAGAAAAAAGAAAGAAACATTATTCCTTCATTTGCTTTCTGGGTAAATATAAAAGAATGAAAAAGTATTTCTTGGGAAAATAAAGTGTAACAGAACAGATACCTATGTTTGCTTTTTGGGATAATCGTAAAATAATGAAAATTTAGTGCATGGGGAAATCAAAATGGATAGAAATCACATAGAAATCATTTGCTTTGGGGGTAATTATAAAAATTTAAAAAGATTTGTTCCATTGGGAAATTTGGGGTCTATGACAAAATTAAAAAGATTTGTTCCATCGGGAAATTAAAATGATCACCAGAAAACAACCATGTGACCAAAATGCAACTAAGCAAAACAAAAAAGCCTCGTATACTTTGACAGAAAATAGGATCCAAAAAATATTTTTCAAATCTTTAACTCACGCTTGGATCAAGATCATCTTTCTTGAAAGGGAACTGTCCAGATTCGTTGATTTCGAGTTTGCCACTTTCATCGGAAACTCTTTGAAAAGAAAATCAGCAAATTAAAATTTTGCAATTTCAAAGCGTATCTAAACTGAGCTAATTAGCAAATCGTCAATTTAATTATTAACTAATTATTATAGATATATTAAATTCAAAAGGATTTAAAATAAAATTAAAAATTAAAATAACCAAACTATCTATCACAATTTTTACTACTCCTGTGTGAAATGTAAAAAGAGCGCTAATTGCAAAACTCTCCAGCAAGAAAAACTCATTAGAGATAAGGGAAAGTTTGTCATCTATTTACTAGAAGCAGACAGAATACACGATTTCCAGAAAAAGAAAGTAGAATTCAGCAAATTACCAATTTATTGTTTACTTTTGTAATAAACCATTCACAAAAATTCAACTGAAAAATCAGTCCAAAACAAACTTTATAATACTGTTTATTATTTAATAACTGAGCATGGCAATGAAATGATTTCCTCTCCTTTCCAAATATTTGATTTTAAAATTTGCAGGGGATTTGTTGAGAAAGAATGCATGCAGCATTATTCAAGAAATGTTAGCTTTTTTAAATTGAGCTGGCAAACAGGAAATCATACAAGAATCGGTGTAAATTCAAAAAACGTTGTTTATTGGCGTTTAAGTAGCACAACCAAATAATGCTCGAATGTGTTGAAAGAACTAAATCTAAATCGTCAAAAACTGAAAATACAAAAAGCAAAGTTGTTAACAAAAATTGAGCACGATGGCAGCAATGGTGACGCAATGCAACACGGTTCTGCCAACTTTTAGCCACATGTCGTCCCTGTTTTATATCTCTATTCAAATTGGCAACATAACTATAGCACTTTTAAACATGTTGTCCAATGGTACACTGATGTACACCCTAAAGAAAACTAATCAGTTGGAGCATATTTCATGTCGCCTGATTTTCTGCCTGAGTCTGTCGGACTTTTTTATCGGTCTGGTGACGCAGCCACTCGTTTCCATACAACTTTTGGAACAAGATGCAACTTGTGCCCAGCAGTTCTTTATCCAATTTATTTTAGTTTTAAATACATGTTTTTCTTCCTTTTTGATATTCCTGATTGCAGTTGACCGTTACTTGCACATGAAATACCCATTTAAGTATGGCGAAATCTTTACCAAATATCGTGCCTGTTGTTCAATTGCATTGTGTGGACTTGCCTCAATTATCATGGCAACTGTCTCCATAATAGCCAGCAGTAAAAATAAAACGTTGTTTTTCTACGTCATACTGGGAATTCTGTTTGTTCCATTGGAATCGAGCATTTTCGTATCGTATTTCAAAGCTTACAGAGCGACTCAACGCGTGCAAATTCGTCAGCCTAATTCTCTAAATTTGTCAGTACAAAGAAAAAATGATTTTCCGCACAAGAAGTTCCTGAAAGCAACAAGAGTCCTTCTGATTTGTCTTCTGGTTATGTGGATCCCAGTGACTATAATAATCCCTATTTGGTTCCAAATCCGGTATGTCAAGAACGAAGGAAGAAAAACAATTCATATGCTGGTTTGGTATTTCAGCCTCCTTACATTGTTTAATTCATCGTGCAGTGCTATTATTTTCATATCTTATAACTCTCCAATTAAACTTTTTTTGAAAGATATTCTACGTTTAAGAATGAATGACCCTGTTCACAACACACAAACAAGTAACTCAATGACAATCGACCTTGAGAAAACGAATCAGCCTTGATACAGTTATTTACGAGTAAAAATGGTGTTTGTTTACAAGCACTTTGTTTGCAAGTTCCTTATTTACGAACTTTTAGTTTCAATGTTTTAGTCAACAAGGCCCTTATTTCCAAGCTTGGTGCTTACGAGCCCTTTGTTTCCAAGCTTTGTGTTTACACAAGGTCATTATTTACAAGCTTTCTTTTTACAAATTTTAGTCAAGGACCATTTCTTCCAAGCATTGTGTTCACAAGTCGTTTGCTTACAAACTCTTTTTTCAAGCACTTTGGTTGCAAGGTATTGGTTCACCAGCTTCTTGTTCGCAAGTTGTTTTCTTAGTAGCTATTGGTTTTCAAAGTCTTTGTTGAAAACATTTTGCTTACAAACTTTGTGTTCACAAGCTATTCGTTCGCTAGCTCTTGGTTTCCAATACCCTTGCGTACAAGCTTTTTGTTTACAAGCAATTTTGTTTACTTGACTCTTGTTTACGAGGTCTTTGTTTGCAAAAATTTTGTCAACAAGTGATTGATTTAAAAGGTCTTTGTTTACAAGCCCATTGTTTCCAAGTTATTTGTTTATAAGCTCGTTGTTTCATGGATTTTAGTTCTTGTGCTTTTTGCTTACATTATCTTTTATAGAAGCTCCTATTTATATGCTCTATGTTTGCAAGGTCTTGTCAACAAGTTATTCCATGCAGCTCCATTGAAATGGTCATAAAAGCATCAATTTAAGGTTTGTTTACAAGTTTTCTGTTAACATCTGTAAGTCAAAGTTACTATACCCTTTCAAGCAAAGAAATATAAATTTTAGTTTATGATATTATAAGAGTTTTAAGCATTTGACCACACATTTCTCTCATTTAATTGTACAGCTTATATGTTTTACATAAATCTTTGAGCTCTCAAATAAATAACTTTGAGTTAATAACAAATAAATAAAATGTCTTAAAGAGCTTCTATTCTAAGAACTGAACAAAATAAAACCAAGTTGACTAGACATTAAATGTTGTGTTCGTATTTTAGGAGTTAGAAGCTAATCCTCATTTTAAGTGCGGGAATTGGGCTTTCCTTCTAAAATATTCATCCTGTGCTTTCTCTTGTTGACAGACACGAGGACTTTCTTCAAGCAAGCGCATGTTTTCCCTAAAATTTCGTTCTTTCCTGTTTGCTCAAATCATTTTTACCGCAATTTTAGCATCCTTTTTTTTAAGCCTTATTTCTCAGAACAGGATTTGGCGACACAAGTAAATGTTCAAAATGCTTCAGGTACCTAGCAAACCAATAAATTGTAATGACATTTCACAGACAAGGTCACAGAGCATAGTACTTCAAATTAATGTCTGGATTTCTTACCAAATTCCATAGTCTGAAATTTACAAGACTTTAAAATAAGAAAAACACTAGGAAACGATTACCATTAATTTTTAAATTTTGGTTATTCCTAGATAACTCAATATATCAAAATGTTCTGACATATTTTCGCTATTCATGATTTTCCTTTAGTCTTTCAAGGACACATTGGTTTGGGCGCAAAGGGAGGGGAGGTAGGCAAAACTATTTTCGCGAGGCTGGTAAAGTTTTAATTAAATCTCATCTGTATTATTTGCGCTGTTTAAAAACAAAACGACTATATTTTTCCTGGATTTGTCATTTAATTCTGCACAGAATCATATATATAAATGTTCATCTGTTCAGGGTTCATCTAAAACAGGGTACGGTAACCATAAAAACCCATTAATATTTATAAGTGAACAATTTGGCGGCGATGGAATCTGACTGCTTGCTCAATTTTGGCTTCAAATCAGCTGTTCAGAGTTAAACCTTAAAAACGTATTACGCTTTACTATCATTGGAATTCGGCATATAGTTTTGAATATACCGGGAAAATGAGCTTCCCTGATTGACAGGTTATATCAAATCAAGGGATTGAACGATTTAAACGATTTAAGCGATTTAAACATGGTTACAAAGCTGAAATATACGTTGTAAATATGGATTTTATAAAGTGAGGCGATTTTAAAATGTACGAAAAAGCAACAAAGCGGGGTCATATGCAGTAAGCATCTTTATTTTAAGCACTTTAACCTAAGACAAAACAAAATTAATTATCTATGAGAAATTATATCATTGGGACTTCTTGGGACTGCTAATATTAAAGATTATTCTTTTTTTTTATATATTCTAATAAAAAGTTACAATACATGTTACACTATTTACAAAATTACTCTACTAATTCCTCACTCTACTTACAAAAATAACTCTACTATACTACTAAAATGATACCGCAAGGAGCAAAAAACGTGTCTACACTGCGGTCATAACATAAAAGCTAAAACTAATAATGGATGCGAGACAAGAGAAAAAGAAAAAGAAAATAAAAAAGAAAAGCTTGCTAAAGGGGCTATTGTGGTTGTGGTTATCACGGAGTTTGAGATTTTCTAATCAAGTCGATCGGCCAGTTTGGTGGATAAAATTTAAAGTTAAAAGAAGTATGTTTTTATTGAGGTCATTGGGGATTATTGAGGTTATTTACATTATTTTCCTCGTCTCATTGGAATATTTTTATTCATAAAATCGATACACTCAACCTATTTTAACAATAGGAAAAAAATGAAAAATAGGAAATATCCAAGTTAATGTTTCACTCGATCGCCCGATTTAATATAACCTTTCAAAGATGCAAATTCTTTCTTTTTACCATCTGGTAACTTTCAGTTTAATTTTGTATGTAGCAGTTGCTAATACATTATGCATTTCTAGTATTTCTAGGTATTTAAAGCTATATATTATGTATTTAAATTATGTATTATGTATTTCTAGGCCATGTAAATATTTTGATCAGGTAAAATATTTCGCGAAAAGCTTAGTAACTTCATACTTAAGTTCCCAAAATGTTTACACCTTCCACGGGCTTTAGGAAAAGTAAAAATTATATATAATTCCCGAGTTATTTCATTCCACTTGCCCTAAATTCTCACGGAATGTAGGACCGGTGGAATGAACAAATCGAAGTGCGGATAAAATTCAAACTTTACTTTTCCTAAAGCCCGATAAACTGTTAATCCTGATTCTGAAACCTCGCTTTGCTACCTGCAATATCAGCTGATTTTGTGAATAATATTTTGTGAATAAAAATTTATAAATCATAATGAAAAATGAAAAACGTTATTTTTGAATTTCTGACAATCAGCATTCTAATATGAAAAATAAAAAAATCGCTAATTGCAAAACTCTCGAGGAAAACTCTAATTAGAGAATAGGAAAATTTTGTCTTTTATTTACTGAAAGCAGATGGAAAGCGCGGTTTCAAATAAATACTAATTGAAATCAACATCTACAGTTTAGTTTTGTGATTAATCCTTTACAGAAAAACTGCTCGGAAAGTCTTTTTAGAAACAAAACAAATTTCCTGTTTAGTATAAGATTATTGAGCTGTGCTTCTTAAACACTTATTTTTTTTAATTTGCACGAATTTGTTGATAAAGCATGCCTTATTCAAGAAATTTTTAGTTTTTTTACATCAGCTGGCAAACAGGAAATCAGACAAAAATCTGTAGGACTCAAGAAACTTTTTTTTATTGGTGACTAGAATATTACGTAGCATAACCAAAGAATCCTTGAATGTGTTGATGGCAACAAAGACGAAAAAATTAAATCTTTGTAAACTTAAAACATGAAACAGCAACGTTCTTCACAAAAATTGATCAAGGTTTAATAATGGCGACGCAATGCAACACGATCATGCCAACTTCCAGAAACTGGTCTCCCCAATTTCATGTCACATTTCAAATTGGCAACATAACAATAGCACTTTTAAACATCTTGTTAAATAGTACACTGATGTACACCCTGAAGAAAACTAATCAATTGGAGCATATTTCATGTCGCCTGGTTTTCTTCTTAAGTCTGTCCGACTTGTTAGTTGGTCTGGTGTCGCAGCCCCTTGTCTTCATACTATTTGTTAAACAAGATGCAACTTGTGCCCTGCAGCTAGTTATTCAATTCGTTTTACTTATAAATTCATATTGTTCTACCTTTTTGATAATCTTGATTTCTGTAGACCGTTACTTGCACATGAAATACCCATTTAAATATGGGGAAATCGTTACCAAATATCGTGCTGGTTTTTCAGTCGCATTGTGTGGACTTGCCTCAATTATTATAGCAACTGGCTCCATAATAGCTAGCAGTACAAATAAAACGTTGTTTTTCTTCATTGCATTGGGGATTGTGTTTTTTCCACTGGGAATAAGCATTTTCGTACTTTATTGCAAAGCTGTCCAGCGCGTGCAATTTCACCAGCCAAATTCTCAAAATTTGTCAGTACAAAGAGGAAATGATTTTCCGCACAAGAAACTTATGAAAGCAACAAGAGGCATTCTGATTTGCCTTCTTGCTTTATGGACTCCATCTACTATATGTGAAGCTGTTTGGATGCTTCACCAATATTTGACGAAAAAAACAACTCCAACTCTTGGTATGCTGGTTTGGTATTTCGGCTTGAATGCATTCTTAAATTCGACATTCAGTGCTATCATTTTCATGTCTTATAATACCCCAATTAAAGGTTTTCTGAAAGATTTTCTACATTTGAGAAGAAATAATCCAGTTGACAACAACAACATACATTGATGTAAAGAAACAGGTTGTGAACTTGAGAAACTAAACTTTGCTTATATGCTCCTCTCTTTGCTTATATACCTTTGGTGCTTTGCTTATATACCTCTCCTCTCTTGCTCTTTGCTTATATACCTCTCGCCTTGAAAGTTTTTTGTTTATTACATTTTGTCTTTTTAAGCTCTATGTTAACAAGCTATTTGCATACACACTCTTTGTCTACAAGCTCTCTTTTTGCAAATTCTTTGTTTACAGGTACTTTGCTTGGACTTTATTTATTTACAGGATCTTTGTTTGAAAGTTCTTTGTTTATAAGCTTCCTTGTTTCAGGTTTTTTTCATGCAAATACTTTGTCAAGAAGCTCTTTGTTTTTAAGTTATTTGTTTACAGAATCATTGTTGACAAGCTCTTTGTTTAAAAACTCTTAGTTTATAGAATCTTTGCATACAAGCGAACAAGCTATTTGTTTACAAACTCTTTGAATATTGTTTACGGGGTCTTTGTTTGAAAGCAATTTGTTTGCAGGGTCCTAGTTTACAAGCTATTTGTTTACAAAGCCTTTGTTTACAGGTTCTTTGTTTATAAATTCGAATTTATGATATATAACTTCAAAAAGAAATTGACACCAAACATACACATGACACATACACATGATACTTAGCAAATTTGCATTTCTACGGTTTATCTTCAAACAGTTTCTAAACCTGCTAGATACAGTGAAATTTTACATAAATTAATCATTTCCTCGAAATACTAATTAGAAACAATGTTATAACATAATAAAGTTAATAATGTATTGGGCCATTGGAATCCTGTTGAGCTTGTTGATTGCCCCTGTGAAAACATTTCAATCCCCCTG
>JAYJMH010057460.1:0-12678 GCA_036873815.1 Phacellophora camtschatica | reverse complement strand
GTTTTGAAATAGAAAAGGTCTTATAAAACCACTAACAATAATTTGAATGTTAGTTATTCCGAGATTACACAACATATTGAAATTTGCTGACAACCTTTGGTTGTTCATGATCTTGAGCACTTTACTGATGCATTGTTTTACTTGAATAACAAAAGGGGAGGTACAAGGAGCATTTGTCGCGCGGGTGGTAAATTTTGCGTTAAATCCTCACGATATTATTTGCGCTTATACCTAAAATTTTTTACACATTTTTCATGGATTCTCCATTAAATCCTACACATGATGTATACATGTATATGATGTGTTTAAAAGCCGACAGCAAAGAATCAATTTTTGAAAATCACCTCCGGAAGGGGTACAGTAACCTTAAAGAGGAAAACTAAAGAGTATTCTATGAAAGGCAGTGCTAATTTAAGAAAGTAGCTTGGCAAATTGTCATTTCCAAAACTAGTTGCTGTTTTTAGCTTTCCAATTACATTTCTTATGTCAAGCACGTTGATGGATTTAAAGTGAAACCGTTTGTTCATTGGGTTCAATTTATATTCTCCAGATAAAAGGGGATTTGGGGTTTCATCTATTTTATTGGCCAAATCCTTTCCAACAGAGCAAAAGAAGCCGTTCATAGTTTCAGCTATTTCTTGCTTGTTAGAAATATTATTTCCAGCCTCTTCCAAGTTATCAATGTTAGTTGACTTGGATCACTTGTTGAGAAGCTGGTTTATTGTTTCCCAATTAACCAGCTTCTTCATATTTCCCTCTAACCGGAGAATTTTGTCTAAAAAAAACTGCCTCTTGAGTTCAACATTAGTCTTATTAACTTTGTTTCTGAGTTGCCTGTAGGCACTCATGAGAATCGGGGACTGACTCTTTATTACCGTCATTTTAAGTTTGTCTCTGCCCCGTATGAGCTCCTTCAGACCTTTGTTGATCCAAGGACAGTACCTCTCTGAGACACGAAGCGATTTGATTGGGGCATGTTTGTCTATTATCTTTGAAAAAAATGCAGAAAAATCCTTAACCAATGCAACACATCATCAGTTCGGGATGAGGGTTTTTCCAATAAATGCCCGCTACGTCCGACAGGAATGCATTTTCATCGAAATTCTTCATAGAGCTAGTTGTGATCACTTTATGATCTTTTTTCACACCACCTTGGAATTTTCGTATACAATAAACCATAAAATGATCGCTCATAAAAATTTGAAGCACTCCAGATTCAACAATGTTTCTAACATCCGTGGCTTTTTAAAAGCAATTCTATTTCGTCCAAATGACCGCGGAGACCATTCAAGTTAAGAAATGCAAGTGACATGCCTTTTTTAAATCCAAGATGCCGACGAGTCGAGTCATTGCTGTCATTATCTAGGTTAAATCCCTCGCTAAGCTACCGGGGTTATTTCTCTTTTGTTGGTACAAAGATTGGTACGCAATTTTTCATTTTTCTGTTGTGCAATATCTTTGCTCACTAAACTGTAGTTGTGGTGTTGGATTTCCCAACAAGTGATGACAAATTTCACTCCAAGCCAAGACGATATAGCAATAAGTTTTGTCCTCAACCTGTTCTGAAAGTCTGAGGGCAGAGAGTTTTAAGCCAATATTAAAAAGTTAATTTCTCCAGACTCGAGTGAAATGTCGAAAACCGAGATGGTAGAAATTTGAAAATTTTCTATTTCAGGACAAAAAGATATAACTAGCAAAAAATAAATAGATTCTCTTGCACGGAAAGGGGAACGTAATGGGTGTTATTTTGATAACTTTCCCCACAGCTTCATCTCATTGATGATGTCACACCCAACTTGGTCGAAAGCCAAAATGTTAACAAATGCGCTGATTGGTCGAAAATGAATCGGAAGATTCAAACTAATAAAAAGTTCTTACATGAAGTTATTCATTCTCTTCAATGAAGAATCCAATAAATCTTCCCTTAATTCTGTATCAATATAATTTATACACACCTTCTCATGCTTTTTACGCACATCTTTCATTTCTACTCTCCAGCTTTTCGATTCACGACCGCTCCTTGTACAATGCCATAATCGGGGACTACGGAGCTATACCGCGTAGGTCCCTTCAGCTCCACCTTACTACAAAATTTCACATTTTTCTTGTTTTAGTCCACTCACTTACGAAAGGCTCCGCTGACCCTGATCCTCCTTTCCCTTCAGAAGCTTTAGGGTTTCCCTTCTCTTCAACATCCTCTGAATTATCGTCGTTATCTTTATATTTACGATTTCTTCTGCGCATTGCTCAATAGGGTATACCTGACGAACCACTCTTTCTAGTGTCTACGTTTCTCTAATCACAATCATTTCCAAGACAACTCCTCGAATAATTCCGTCCTCGTTCCCTTTCAGAATCTTTAAGATTCTTCCTTTCTTCTACCACAACATTGGGTTGATTGTGGTTATCTTTAATTTTACGGTTTCTCCTGCGCATTGCTCAATAGGGTATATCTGACGAACCCATCTTTCTAGTATCTAAGTTTTTCCAATCACAGCCATTGCCAAGGCAACTCCTCGAGTGACGTTCTTTAAAAAGTACGTTGTCACAAAGGTTTGAAGTTTAATTGAATATAGAAATTTGAATGGGAAATATAAAGTCAGTATAATGAAATATAAGAACAATGAAAGCTCGATAATAACGGAAGAAGAATAACAAAATAAATCTAGAATGTGAAACAAAACTAAACGAACTAAACAAAACACTTTAAAACTATGCGTGAAATAAAATCCGGAACTCTGCAAGAAAACTAAAAAAAAATAAATTTAGAATGTGAAACAGAACTAAACAAAACACCATAAAACTATGCGTGAAATAAAATCTGGAACTGTTCTAAGCTAGAGAAAGTTGATATTTAAATATTTAAAGATTTAATCTCAATGGTTATAATTTGTAATTTCATGTATGCAAAGATTCAAAATCCATATCCCATTTCAAAGTATCTCTCCAAACTGTGATTTAGGTTGACTTTTTTATTGTATTTTCTTTTTTGCTATCTCTTAAATTAGGTACAAGAAAGGCAGAATTAATAAATTAAATTTAAGCAAATTTTGGGTGCCAAAAAATTAAATTGCAATTCACAATGAAGCCATTGTTCTTTGTCAGCTTCAGACCACCCTTCGGATGGCACTGGGACACGCTGATAACAATTTATAAGTGTTCCCAATAGAATGGAAGACTCAGGAGTGTAGTGCACCCGGGGAGGGGGTCCATGACCCCCATTCAGACGGGAGTTTGCCGCTGAAAATTTATAAACCCACCAATAGACAGTTTTAATGTTTAAATTTCTCTGTGTACCCAACATTAATGTTGTATTTCATTCAAATACACACAACATTAAGCATACATTCAGGTACGTCACTTAATAAAATTATTGAGGAGGTGTAACGACGTTTTTCCTGCCAAAATTAGTTTTTCAGTCAATTAATTGTTGGGGGATTAATTAATTATCGAAAAAACAAAACATTTGCTATTCATGGCTTTTTAACGAAGGCCGACGAGAGAATTGATGCCCTGAGGCAAACGTAGAACAGAGGTCTCTGTACTACGAGCGAAGCGAGAAAATGTTTATGGCCATACTCTTTACGATGGCTTAAAACAATCACTGTCAGACCGTTTAAACCATTAACGAATCCTTATCGCGAAAATCTTTGCTAGAATGTCTATCTATAAGAAAAAAAATGCCAGGACTCCTGCATGGACTCAAATATAACGAGACTCTTTTCAGGGTCCCAAAATGGAAACAAGACTCGCCGCAGGAGGCAAAAAAAAACAACTTTACATTAACCTCCCTCGACCCTTGCAGATTGCTAATTCTTGTTAAAAAAAGCCCAGGCAAGGTTTCATCTCACAGGCAACAAACAAATAGGACACAGGACCAGGGCAATGGAAAGAATAATAAGAACCACTTTTTGACAAAAAAGTAAAAAGAAAAAACTCCAAACATTGCAGGACTAAAATACCGATCAATGACATAAAATGTAATGACAATTTAATCATTTCAAGTACATACAATATGCAGTGCATTCAGATGGTATATGTTCTTTTTCTATTATATTCATATTTCTATTATTTTAATGAAGAAATGGGCAGTGTAGCTCATTCAATGGAAATTATACACATAAGCCACACCACTAAGGATGGAGATAAAAACAAGATTCATTGTGATTTGTCACATTAAAATCAATCCATAAAGTACAATGCATACCAAGTGCAACTTCTGTGAATACCTGCAAATATCCCAAACAACAATTTATTATTGCTCTCAATTTGGGGAAAAAAAGTTCTAAACTTGTTGTTTGGATGGTCAAGTTGGAGGCATGGGACAGTAATAATTGACATTTTGGTATAAACCTTTATTTTACCCCCTCCACCCTAAGAGACTTCAAATGTCACATCATCTTAAAATATCATTTTAAATATCAATTTAGGTTTCATCTTTCAATACAGGGACATTGACATTTAGTTGAACCCCCTTCATCATCGCAGGCTAGATCTGAATTGGCGTAAAACAATTGTTGTTATTTTCATAATGTTGCTGTTTTTTTCAAGCCAAAAATTTGGCCTAAAATTCCACTCAAGTAAGTCATCTTCAAATGGAACAAACAATATGCTTATCAATTGGATCTTGTAGGAAAAACAACAAGTTCAGTAAATGGTAATTGAAAAGTCTGTTTTCAAACTTACAAATTAGGAATTAGATTTCTTCCTAAACACGCAAGTAATCACGGATTGGCCTACGCCCCCCTACCCCAACTCGGCCTTAGGTTGCGATGAAAGACAAAACCTAAATGCTTATGGCCCTTAAATCGCATTCTCAAGTCAAATCTTCAAGTATCGCAATTTTAATAAAGATCAATTTTAATTCCAGGATTATTTAATTTACTTTTCATCAAGAGCTATCCAATTGTTCTGTAAAGAAATGCGATTTGAGTACTTTTATATCATGCATGGCCTCTTTTCTTCTCGAATCTTTCAGATAGATTGCATGAAGAATGATCCAAAACCACTGCAACACAAATTTCATTTGTAGCATAATTTTACCACCATCTTTCCCGCATATCCAGGGGAGAAGGTTTATCCAAGTGATTTTTACAATTGCAATCTATAAAAGAATGAATAAAAAGGGTTATAAAAATGAATGAAAATTTTAAAAATGAACAAAACAACATCTACAAAATTTTCAGCTTTTTTTTCCTAGTTTTTTATATAATCTAAAATAGGCATATATAAGAAAAAGGCTATCAAAACTAGGCAATGAATTTGAGAAATACATTAAGTAACGCAGGATGTAGAGTAAGAACAGAAAATGTCAATCTTTTAATATGATCGGGTTACATTACATACCTACAAAATTTCCAATTTAGGCCATTTATTGTCGTTTAGGATATCCGTGATCTTGCTCCAAACTTCGACAACAGTGATCTTGCTCCAAACTTCGGTGAAAAGTATATAAATAGCAATTATTCTCTTGATAAAAGAAAGCCAAAACATTCAGAGAATGCAATTTACATCAAGAAATTTCTCTTTCCAACAAAAAAGTACATTCACGAAGCAAAGAACGGCCCATTTTTCTCCTCAATGATCCTTGAATTTCCTTGATTATTCTTGAATAAACCTTGAACTGCTAAAGGTTTCTCCAGGATCCTTGAACTGGATTTTATAAACCTTGAGCTAACCATTGCTCCAGGTCTTTGAGAATTCTTGAACTGCACATAATCATTCAAGGTTTTACCAAAAACCTTGAGCTAACCATTGCCCAAAGTCCTTGAGAATCCTTGAATTGCACAGAATCATTCAAGGTTTTACCAAAAATCTTGAGCTAACCGTTGTCCCAGTTCCTTGAGAATCCTTGAACTGCACATGTTTATTTGTGTTTATTCAAGGTTTTACCAGAAACTTTGAGCTAATTACCCGCAGGCCCTTGAGAATCCTTGAGTTCCACAGGCTTCAATCCTTGAGTTCCACACGTCTAAGTTCCCTCTTTTTATTCCATATAAACAATACAAAATCTAATATTAGACAAAACGTGGGGGGGGGGCAATGGTAATGTCTGAGAATAAACTTATCTTAATTGTTTTTATCTCAACATATATGAATATATGAATCTGTTTTTGTTTGGAAATATATTAAAGTTTTCAGGATTTGCAAAAATTATGATCATAGTCCTTTCAAGCCTTGCTTTCCTTTTCCCCTCCATACTTTTCATTTTAAAAGTTTATCTACTCACGCATTATATATTTTTGAAATTTGTTATTGAAAAGTCATAATTTATAAGAACACGTGCTTCAAGCTATTTCAAAGTTATTGAAACTAACAAAAGGAGAAGGAAAAAGGCTCCAACTTAAATGGTCTTAATGGAATTTAATATTAAACCAAATGTATTTAAATTTTGTTAACAAAATCATACTTTAATTGAAATAGTTACTTATTTAAATTCATTGACAAAAGTTTTTATAATTTCTTAAATTTGAAATGACAATTAAATATCAATTTAATATTACTCATTACTCGCTTACTACTCATACAGTTAATACTGTAGATATCGTTCTCTTTTCGAGTCTTTCATTTATCCTAGATATCCATAAGACTAACCTTTGTGTTTGGTCGTCTTAGTAATATTATCGTTTTCTATTAGCTGTAGTCTTGGCATTCTTGCATAGATAATGCATAGCCAATTTAATGTGGATTCGTCTTTTCTGGCTCAAGTCGATCATCAAAGCATCCACAACGGTCAAAACGAAAGAGCACACCAATCACAAAGTGACTCGTTCTGCCTCCCACCCTCTGCTTTCTATTATTTTATGTTTCTTTGAGTTTTAATTATTTCATTTATACTTCAGCATATTCTGCTGATATATGTGATGGTTGGAAATTTGGTGATTTCACGTCAATCTACGACTTTAAAAGCTTTTTTGTCGAGGGGCAAGTCACGGTTACAAATCAGTTACAAATATGTTCTGAAGATCTGGTAACAAAACCTTACTTTCAGGGATTTCATGTTAGGGAGCATGACATATAAGTATTTTAAAATATCATTTAAAAATTAAGTTTCTTGCTCGCAGATGTGACTGAAGACGAGGAATTCAAATATGAAATTGATTATCTAATTGGACGTGTTGATCACGAGTTACTCTAAGACTGGTCCATAGTAATTCCGGATTTTGTCGAATCTAAGACTTGCCCATATTACTTCCTTGTCTTCATTTACATCTAAAAACAAAAAACTTAATTAAATTTTTATGAAACTATTACAACGAAATTAAACCACCCGCAGCAGGTGGCGCAGGGGTTAGGCAAATTTTTAATTAGTTTTGCAATTTGACTTGTTGATCACGAGTTTTTCTACAGGCTGGTTTGCACGATCATCTTTTTTTCTGTGATCACAGAATGTGATCGTGTAAACGGGCTTAAAAGTTGCTTGAAGTTATGTGAAAGCAAATTAACTCAGCAGAAATTAATCCCTTTTAATTGGCCATCACAGGTTTTTCATTTGAACGCTGGTCAAATTGTTTTGATGTGATGCAAGCTTTTCAAAGGCGCCGTCCATCCCAATCCAGAAAATTATCAATTTGAACACGAAAGTATTTTGTTTTTTGAACAACTCCAAATTCATTGGTTGGTTCTATCGTATTTTAAAATCCAGTGTTTAAATTCTAACTTGAGAATTCTGTTTTTCTGTTTAATGGAAATGAACATTGAATTTGTTTAACATTACATGGGATAACCTATGTTTAACATTCCATAGGATAACCTATGGTTTTCTTGAGCAAATATTGGCCGGAGAATATGGTCAAAACGTAGCTACAACCTTCCTAATCATATTACGCCATTGCCAATTTTGTTTGGACACTGCGTTTCATGGCTGCTACTTTCATGGAACTGAAACGCATGCGTTTTAGGACCATGTTTTCATGTTACACAAACGTTACACAAACGCATAGTGTCCACAAACGCATACTACACCGGCTAAAGTTCTGGGGCCATTTTGCAAAAGACAAAGTTTTTCCTTATAACGTACCGAAATCCGAATCAAATTCCAAGAATGGGTGTAAATTTCATAATTTTTCCATAAAAGATAAAATTTTGGTTTAAAAAATCGCCTCAAAACAGAATTGAACAGATGGAATTCACTAGGCGTATTAAAGAGTGAATAAAAGATGCGAATTATTTGCATAGTTATACAAAGACGACAACGAATTACTTTATGATAAAGGAGTTTTTGTGCACAACGTCATGCTTACTTCTTATTTACAATATACATATTTATAATATTTGTACACAAATGTTTAGTTTCGTTATTTACATGACTTTGTGTAATTTCCATTCATGTTCATGTTCTGGTTATGTTTTGATATATTATTTTGTAACACATTTTTAACCAATTTTAAAATGCTTTACAGCATCTAATTCTGAAGCACATTTTACGTGCAGTTTATTTCTTGTTGTCGAAGTCAAAATACCTTTGACAATATGGGGATGATAAATAACATAAGCAAATATAGGTACAATTTTTAACACGAGCATGCTTTTCAATACCCAGACCCACAATATCTTAAATAACAATTTGGGGGCTTGCCCATGTAATAGACGTAAAAACTTCCACAATTTATAATATCGATGTTAACAGAATATTCGCAACAACGGTTGCTCCAAGCAAAACAAACTGTTCTTGTTACTCTTCCTTCAGCTGCTGTTGGATGTGCTCCGTTAAGCCAACCACCTGCTCTTGTTTTGCATCGGAATATTGTTCCATATCCTGGAGGGCAGCCTGTGTACATAGTGGTCCCAGCCGAGCCCATAAAGCGGTACCACTGAATTGTAAGACCACTGTCACACTCAGCTGTTCCATCAGTGTAATTAATCGATCTATCTGCTTCAGATAATGTTGCGTAAGATGCACATGGTCCATTAACTAAAAGATATTTAGATACAAAAATTATCTACATAAATAATCAATGCCTAAAGTTAGCAGTCAGCCATAAATATTCCGTTATTCTATATCGTTGACATCAAGAATATTATATCTTTGGGAAGAAGTGAACGTTCTGAAGAGATAAAGATGGAGAAATAGCCCTTTCCATTTTGAAGAGAAAGTGTTGCAACTTTTTATTAGAACAGGCTAAACAATTTGGGCAACAGTAAGAAATTCCGTCTTTTATATGGTTCGTAATTTTGGATATAGTCTTAAAAAGGATTTCAATCAATTTAGTATGGTTGCGTTTACCAAACTATATAAAATAGGATTATCGTAGCTTTGTTCTTTGAAATAAATGTTAATTTATTTTCGTACACATTGTTGATATTTTACATACTTTGTTGACAGTTTGTTCCAACATATCCAGATGTACATGTACATGAATAACTGTTCACCAAATTGTTACACTTTCCTCCATTTTGGCAAGGTCTGCTGTCGCATTCATTTATGTCTGTAAAAGAAAGTAAAATGGAACCATGTTAACATTCAGTAAGTTTCCGAAATTAATAGCGGGGCAATTCTCTAGATCAGGCTATATAGTGTCATATTCATGAGAAATATATCACTTCAAACTCTATTTCATATTTTCATAAATGACATTGTCGAAATATTTGACGAGGATTGTCAACCAGTTAAACACGGAAATGACCCTATCAACTGCTTAATGTACGCATATGATATACTGATAATGTCGGAAACGGTGAATCGTCGATATAAGGAAGATACCGATATTCAAACTTGTGGTGCATTGTAAGACCTTGTTTACAATTTTCCTTCTTTACGATTTCATGTCCTTTGTTCTTTAAATATGAGCAAACAGAAAATTTCAAACTACCATGACTCATGTCAATAATAAAACGATTTCAACCAAATTCATTTTTAATCAAAGATATACATTCTGGCTTTTATATAATGCAAACGAACTTTTTTTAATAAGATTTTCTATTTGTCGTTTCAAAATTAATATAAAAAATGTCATGAATATTTCCTGTGCAAGAAGTTTGGCTATTTCTGCAGCCAGAACCACTCCTAAAATTTTGAATTTACTTGTTCTATGCACCCTGCTTACTTCCAGACCAGACTGTTATTGGCATTCCTGCAAGCATGTCAAACAATTCCCAGTTATGAAAATACCATAAATATTTGATTCACCAGTGTTTTTTAATAAACTACAAATAGCAACACGATTGGCTTGACCAAAAGATTAGACTTTTTGCTTTCTAGCTGTGACTTTTTTGTTTTTACGTGAGTTGACCAATCAGAAACAGATATTGTGCCACTTTGAGCCAAACGATGATGTAAATTTCTCTTCCAAATCATCATGTGACAAAATTTGTTCACCATCTTCTTTAGAATGTTTGAAAAATTTATAGGAAATTCATTCGCATAATTTTTAATCCTTTCCCCCACATTGATTTCATTGTTTTGAATGGACCAGACATGTTACTTTTGTCCATACTACTTACCTATGCATTCATATCCAGCGAGTGTTTGACATGTTTCCACGCATTGAAATCCTGAATTGCATTTAACACATCGACATCTAGAGCCAATCTACAAATACACAACAAGTACACTAACATGTCAATCGAAAGCTCTACTCGAAACAATAAACATACAGTATTAGATTAAATTTTTTATTTACTTTTGTGAAACTTTTTTGATTAGTTCGAGAGTAGTTTCATTGTCAAAATAAATTTATAGTCTTTTTCTAATTTCAAAATACATCTTCACAAGGGATTAATTGAATAGAAATGATTTCAAATGTCTAAAAATTTATAGAGTCGCACTGGGTCGTTTAATTTTTTTAAGAACAATTTTGTCCTTTTATGATTTTTAGATAACAGCACTTTGCTCAAACTTTTTCATATCTGAGCAAAAATACTATCTAAGAAATTTTGAGATTGGGCTGAAGCTCTTTGTATTTAGATAGTGGAAACATAAATGTAAACTATATTGCTTGGAAATGTAAATGAATTTCTATACTAGTGCGCACCCAATTTAACCATTGTTTTACCCCCTCCCCTTGTACGCCAAAAAAACAATAGAAATTGGCCTTCAGTTTTCTGCACCTCCCACTACTACGTACAAACCTACTTTATTTCTTTTTTACCTTCCTAGTTTCAAACAATTTGGTTGTTTTTAAATCCAGTTGCACTTACAATGGTAACGCTTGCGTTATTCTTGTCAATGTCCAATATTTGACAATTCAATTTTTGTGCCATCTTGAAATTGAATGATCGGCAATCGTTTGTTGTAATGCATTCTTTTGCGCATAATGGCAAGCTGACGACAGAAAGCGTCGATAAAACATTGATTAGGTTTAAATTTAAAGTTCTGTTCACATCAGTAACTTCAAAAAGTGCAACACGTCTGCAACTGCTACGATGAATAATCGCTGCGAGGCCTTTTTGGTTGGATGATGCCATAAAAACTGCTAGGATGCAGAGAAAGAGAATTTGTAGAGTTATCATACTGTAGTTATATTTGAAATGAAGATTCTTGCTCTCTTGAGACATGCAAATGTTCAGATGAGTGATGCAAAGTTGTTTACAGTTAAAACGTCTACTTAACACCAGTCTCAACAACGTATGTCACTGATAGTATCAAAGGTCTGTATCAGCTGGTATCAGCATACATTATAGGCGTATTGAGCGTTGTTTGCGTCTTTAATACATGTGAATTTCTTCATTGTGCAAATTATTTTTATGGTAATTAAAATGTTATTAAAAAGTGACCACAATGCATCATGTCATATCGAAATGCATCATGTCATATCGCAATGCATTATGTCATACGAAATGTGAAACACCATACAAAATAAAAAATTGTCATACGAAATTATCAAATTGTGGCCATACAAACTGCATTCAAACGAAACAATAAACACCGTCTCGTCTCACATGTGAAATATTAAAACCCATGCAAAAGAAGGAATGGTGATACGACGTGTGCAAAGAACACTAAAAACGCTAAATATGACATATGAAGTAACATTTTAATTACCTTAAAAATAATTTCCATAATAAATATTTGCGAATGTACTAAAGACGGAAACAATGCTCCAGATAATTGTTCAAGCCAATGAAACTGTTATCATAAAATGCCATTACAAATGCTGATCTTGCAAAGCTAACAATAACAAAATAATCTTTCAAGTTCTGGAAATGATTTCTTAGGTCTCCTTTAGTGAAAAGTAATGATAAACGGAGAACAATTGTCAGAAACTTTAAATATAACTTTCATTGATCTCTGTTTTTCGACAATTTTTCAACAATTTGAGCATTATGCCTTTGGATAAATCAATTACTGGATGGCAATTAAAACATCAATGGTTTTAAAACTTTAAGTGTTTTGTTTAATTATTCAATGGTTCAAGTGTTGTATTTTTTAATTGTCAGATCAATGGGTGATGAACTTGTAACTATATTAGACGTTAAAAGATGGAAAAAGAATAGATCCATTATAAATCCTGCTTTTCATCGAGCGTAAGTTCAGTAATTTTATGGTTAAATTATCTCATCGAGAATTTACTACAGATTAGCTGCAAATTTAAGAACGGATTAAAAATATGGCGGTCATAAGAATAACAAAAAAAGAAAAGACATACTTTATTAAAATTGCATTCGAATCTTTGGCAAAATTTCGGGGTCACATCTAAAACTATTTGTGCCCGCCTGGGCCAACGCAACAGGGAATGC
>JAYJMH010057449.1:0-12679 GCA_036873815.1 Phacellophora camtschatica | reverse complement strand
AGCAAAATCTTTTAAGACCACTTGATTTTCTTTGCAGCTCTCTTTAATAAAATTGATCCGTCTGATTCTTAATTTATCCCTGGCTATTTAAAAATGCTTGTTTGTTTCCCGTTTGACTCATTTGTACACCTGTATGTCTGGTTAAACTAAAATTAATTGCAAGAATACGATACTCTTTTAGTACGAATACACTTGATAATAACGTAATCAAAATCATTTTTACTCGAATAGTCAAAAAAATAGAAACACATTAAGAAAATGCACAGCAATAGACCCAAAATTTCCAAAAAATTCAACATTGCACTTGTTATGAAATTATTTATTGTGATTGTTACTTACTACACAATTTATTTAATTATACAAACAGGAATGATACGATACACGAATGTTCAATATGCATGTAAAAGCAAAGCCAAAAAAACTAGTCAATTCATACACACAAATAACATACGATTACTGGGGAATCTGTGCAAAAATAAGAATAATTTAAGAACATTTCTAGCCTCAAATTCGTAGAAATTTAATAAGATAGAACTTTGGCCAAAAATATCTAGCCCTTATAAAGAAAGTGCACCGGTGGATGTCTTAAAAAAGTAACAGCTTTGGTCAAGGTTAGTGGTGCGAGTTTCACTCAAATTTATTCGAAACAATTTTCAAAACGGTTTTTGATAGCCAACTTGATAATTGATACCTAGTGTGTTGCTATTTGTGCATCAAATAATCAAGATATTAATTCTGCATGTTCATATTTGCCTCTAACACCGAACCAGAGGTCTAAATTTTAGTCTATACTGAGTTTTTGGATCTGCTAAACCATGGCTTCTTACGAAATGAAATTAATAGTGTTTGGAATTGAAACAGCAATTTTAGTTTAAAAACAATTTTGTCAAAGACAATTGATTTTCACGACCGATTCGTTTTGGAGTCATTACTCAAAAATGAATTCGAAAACAAGGTATGTTGTCTGGAACAATTTTTAGAAAAAATACTTCGTTATTAATGTTCGGTTAGATATCAAAAACCGAAATGTTTTTAACTGGAATATATCATTAAAAGTAGCACGACAATTTTAACATTAAAGATGGGTGGGATTGTAAAATCTTAGTGGCACACGTTCGTCCGAAAGTGGGACATATACCCCCTCCCCGAGGTTGAAACCTCCCTTAGTGGGCATTTCTCAACAACTGAAGCGGACAGAACTTTCATAAATGTTACTGGGTTATAGGTTGAAGAGAAGGGAAGGAAGAAAAGAAGAAGAGAACCAAAAATTCTTTCTAGATTCCAACATTAAGTAGAATTGCTCCCAGTCTGTCTCTTCAGTCAGCAAAACGAGTATATTTCAAAAGCAATCTGCGGAGGAGTATTCTAGAAAAGTTGGGGCTCAATCTTTTCAAATCTTCCTCGCAAATTTTCCTCCACAGAGGACTTGCACGTTTTTAACGCTTTATTGATACTTACTGTTAAAAGTGCCTTACGTTAAATAGACTTGCCCCAGTTCTATCTATCTTTTAATCAGAGGAATTCTTTTTTAATCCGAGAAAAGGAGCTGAGCAAACTGAGAAACTAACGAAGAACGAGAAAATTCGTTTTAGCTCCTTTTCTTTTTCCTTCATTAGTTTTTCAGTTTGCTCAGCTCCTTTTCTCGGATTAAAAAATAATTTCTCCGATTAAAAAAGAGTTGAACCAGGGGCAAGTCTGAACGTTACGCTTCAATTACATTTAACTCATTTGGTTGCTTTGTGGTTACCATTGGTCCGGGGGGGGGGGTGGTGCATATCCACTGTTGAACGGGGATGTGTTGCTGAGATTTCATAAAAACACCTTTCGTCAAGAGCATCTTACAATTGAGTTGAGTTTGGCTTACACTTGGCACAAAATAACAGTAAAGTGTTTATGGGAATGGCTCAGTATAATCTAATAGATCCGTATCTACAACAATGAAAAAGTGGATTGAATTGAATTGACGGTATCTACCATGGGATCCAGAGCCTCTCAAATAAAATAAAAATACATATTAGAAAAACGGGGAAGAATAAAAGAGAAAAAAGAGGGTGAATTCCAAGGTAGAAAGTATCAAGCAAAGTCAAAATGTACGCTCATTTCGAGAAATCGCTTTTAATGGAAGAGTAATCTTAAAACTCCCACTAAATTTGGCACAATATCATTACAGGTATACAACGTCAACTCGTATATTTGCAAAAATTACCTGTTGAAAGAAGGAGATCCCTGAAAGTAAAATAGGAGCCAAGTATGAAAAATGACGATTTTCGAAACTTGATGAATTCGGGATAAAATGGTAAGGTTATAGCCTTACTTTTTTAAAATGAGGCATTTCAAAACTAAAAGTTTCTCCACTAAAATGGCCAGGCAATAACCTAAATCTTTAAAGAAAATTAGGCTTCTGAAGCTGGCAGTATTTACGCTAAAAGAGTAAGGCGATAACCTTATGTTTTTGATGAAAATGAGGCTTTTAAAAGCTGGAAATTTTTCAGCTAAAAAGGTAAGGCTATTACCTTACTTTTTTATGAAAATGAGGCTTTTTGGAGCTGGGCGTTTTTGCGCTAAAGAATATGGCTATACCCTTACTTTTTTGATGAAAATGATGCTTTTTGAAGCTGGAAGTTTTTCCGCTAAAATAGTAAGGCTTTACCCTTACCTTTTTGATGAAAATGCCCAACAGTTGTTTTTTCTTCAAACCAGAATTTATGTGGTAAACAATGGAAAATAGTGGAAATCTCTTCTGACATTTCTACTGAAGCGACATAAATCTTCCTTAGCCAATTTTTTGCTATCTATGCTTCTGGCCGCCCAGTGATTCAGTTCAATAGCCACAGAACAACGAGTGTAGCCAGTCTCGGTAGAATCCTTAAAGATTTGAAAATTGAATGTTGATGATGCTTGGAATGAACAAGATGAGCGAAAGGGCGAAGTCCTTTGCCTGTTTGTTTAGGCCTCGTTTCCATTGCTCAGAACAAAACAGAATTTATTTGATTTTGAGGAAGACGGAGTCATTTGAACAAGAAATTTGAAAACCGAGCTTATGGAGATGAATTTAAATTCAAAAACCGAGTATTTGTAACAGTCAGAGTTTCTCAGATAAGAGAGGAATTCAAAAACGGAGAATTTTGAAGACATAAATTTTTAATCGGAATAATGGATGGATACAAGGGGCATATATTCAAAAACGTAATGTGGAAAACTGCCTACTTTTTTGAAAACGGATGAAATTTAAAACGAAACAATTTGGAAATGGAGGATATGGGCCTAAATTCGAAACGGAGTATTTCTTTGAGAAAATTAAAAAAAAGAAATTTGAAGACGGAGAAATTTTAAAATGGAGAAAGTGAAATTATGTGTCATACCACTTCTTTTTAACAACTCAAGAGATGAAACACATCAGTGCAACAAACTAATACGTAATTTCTTTATGATAGATAATACAACAGTTTTTATTGTTAGGATACTGCTGTCATAATGCGAAGCAATTCTCGAATTCCCCATACAAATTTGCAAGCACATCATTTTATATGGAGATTCGTTGGTGTTTGTGGTTTGAAATAAAAACTAAAAGATTACTCAAGTCTTAGGTGCCGAGTTGCCGTCGACTCAATGATTAAATTTTAAAACATTTTCAAACTCCCCTCTCTTAGTTAAAGACCCTTACCAAAACCCCTCCTTGTCAATCCATATCAAAACCTTACGAAAATTTTATTAAAAACTTATCAGGCCCCCCTAGCTTTTTATTTTTTTAGATGACCCTGCATGTCATGTGTTGAAAGGTTTCCGTATTCATTCTCATTAAGCGCATATTTTAATCGATCTTCAAGCCTTAACTCTTCTACTAGGCTACTGTAGCGACCTCTTTCTTCTCTTTCCTTTAACCTTGGTTTTACCATCTTCATCTTACCATTTCATCTTCTTTTCTTGCGCTTCATTTGGCTCCTTTGTGTTTTGAGTTTCCGGACTATTTTGCACCAACAATGCATCTAAATTTTTTCGCCAAATGCTAAAATGTTGGCTTTTAAAGCGAGGATGTGTTGGTTTCATTTAAAGTTATGTGATCACATAAAATCATTTTGTGCAGTGTTCAAATGGAAAATCTTGGATGGCCACTTGAGAACAGCGATCACAGATCTTGTCACATTCGTTTTTGCGCAACCATATACGATCAAATATGTGATTAAAGACTTTGGTCACATAAAATGTGGAGTAAATATTACAAAAATTGGATCGTGTAATCCAGCCTTTACGAATTAACAGGTAAAAATTATCTTGCCAGCCAAATCAAGTCAACACTAAATAACGATAGGCTTACAGTGGGGGGGGGGGTGTAATGCTGCGAATGTTGTTTGGGCATGCTACGAATTTCGAAGAATGGATGTCTCTCAGTGATGGGGGTGGAGAGACGATTCAAGCTGTGTTTTCATTGTCTTGGTGATCATCATCGTAGAATGCAATGTCTTCGAAGCAGGACGTGTAATATGCATGGGTGTCAGGACACTCACAAAAAATGCTGCATGGCGTGGACCCATGGACACCAGCAAATCCAATGACGAAGCAAGAAATGTAGCTTATCAGCAGTTGTCTTCATCTGTCACAGAGAGGGAGTTTTCGACGGTTAAGCAGTTGGATGGGACACAGCGATCGAATCGGTCGACGACTGAGACACAAGGAGCGAAGCAATCAGCAGGAGAAACACACAAAACGATGGTTGGTTCGCAGGCACAAGGACAGAGGAAAACAGCGTTGAGAACAATCCCGGTCATTCTCAAGAATGGAACCGAATAATGGGAACTGAAGAATGGGAACCGAAGAATGGGAACCGAAGAATAGGAACCAAAGAATGGGAACCGAAGAATGGGAACCGAGGAATGGGAACCGAAGAATGGGAACCTGAAGGTAAATGCTCTGTTAGACGATGCAAACACTCAGACGTTATGTGAATGCAGATGTTGCTGCTGAGCTCTGTCTGTATGGCCACTTTCAACAGGTAAATATTGGTGTTTTCAATGGAGAAATGAATTCTTTTAAAACCTGTTGAACCTGTTGAACTTGGACTTGAGAGTTAGAATGGAGAAGTTGCCATGACAGCTTAAGCACTCACAGTAAGACGAGTTACTGGCAACATGAGAGTTATAACATGGTCGCAGTATGCTTAGAAACAGAAACATTTGACGGGTGTAACATTTCTAGATCTATTGTTGATTTTTCTATTGGGTATTGATTATCAGCATAGAGGAAAAATGTTTAGACCGCTGACCATGAGGTATTTTGCGTCTTCAATGCTCGAAATTTTATGATGGCGGGAAGCAAAAGCCTAGGGAGAGAGGTCAATATATTTGACCCCCTTTGCTTGTCATTTCACATGCGATCGCCGCGTGCTTGGTATTTTTGCTTCGAGAACGATATGCACTGGTGGAAGCAAATTTTGTTGGAAATATATCTGCTTCTTCACGGTTAAATTTAAATGGAAACAAGACATTTGCATCAGTTGAGAGGTTCTTAATTTCAACTGTTTTCAAAAATATAAATTGCTTAAAATCTAGGGCCTGCCGCAATAAGCCCTTTTCATAGCGATGAAGGTCATTATCCAACGCACATGTCGATATCAATGGATAAAGTTGGGAGCGTTGAAAAATGTTCCTAATTTTCTGCTGAAGACAAGTTACTTTTTTTTGTTAGCAGAAGTATGAATTTCTACCATTACACAAGAAAAATTTAGTATTCCTTTGAAAAAGCAGATAAGGCCGGATTTTTTATTATGTTGCGTTCCCAAGACATATTTATTGTTGCTTTGCCTGAAATTCTCAGTTGTCACGGGTGTCTGTTCCATGATGTCTTGGCTCGAGCAACATGAAAATGCAGTATCTGTGCAGATACACGTTTTTTGTGATGCCTCACAAGATGCATATGGAGCTGTCATATATGCAGGGGATTTCTATATTAATAATTTTGTTTCTATCGCAATCTTTGCTTTAAAATCTCGCGTAGCACCGTTGACAGCGATTCCAAGATTGTAGCTGATGGGAGCCGTTCTAGGATTACAACTGGCAGTGTTAGTGTCGAATGCATTGCATCTGTATTTTGGTGGATTCGAGGAAAGAGCAGAAGTTTTAAGCCGTTCGTAGCGAACCGGGTTGGCGAGATACAAAGCACAACGAATCCAGTACAGTGGCGATACAATTTAACTAAGAAAAACCCTGCTGATCACTTGACGACGGGACTGGCCACGACTGTGTTGGTTAACTGTGAAGGTTGGTGGAGCAGTCCTACGTTTATGAAGAGAGGCGAGTTCAGAGAATAGGAATACGAAATCAACTGGTGCAAAAAGAAAATGGCACGAGCATGACTTGAGATCATGGCATTGTTATTAAAATCGAGGTTGAACAGATTGTTGCGAGCGTTCGTGAGAATTGCTGTGGATTATGGAGGACCATTCCTAACAACACAAGGAAGAGGTAAGTAAAGACTAAAACGTTATTAATGTCTGTTTACATGTTTAGCTTCCAGAGCAATACATCTGGAAGTGGCTTAAGGGATAAATACAGATTCATTTCTGAATGCTTTTTATCGAATAGCAAGTCGTTGTGGAAAACCGGAGAAGGTTGTGTCTGACAATGGATGTAATTTTGTAGCTGCCGAGGAAGAGTTGCAGTTGTCAGTCAGTTGGATAAGGAGAATATTACAAGGAATGTGGCGATTCAAGGGACAATTTGGCATTTCAACCCTACATTGGCCCCTCATTTTGGAGGAGCACACAAAATCATGATTAAAGCTGCAAAACGAGCATTAAAAGCGATCCTTGGAAATGCAATTGTGACTGACGAAGAGTTGATTACTGTTCTAGTAGGAGCAGAAGCGTCCACGAATTCGAGTCCATTGACGTATCAAACAACGAATCCAAATGACGATTCCCTCCTCGCACCGAACCATTTTCTACAATGACAGCTAGGAGGACAATTTGCTCCAGAAAACATAGATAAGACGACTTTCAACCCTATGAAACGATGGCCACGAGTTCAGGAGCTTGAGAGGCGCTTTTGGCAACGATAGCTAGAAGAATGGGTTCCAGGATTCAATAGAAGAACGAAATTTTACGAAAAGAAAACAAACTTAAAACCAGGAGATATCGTCTTTGTCATTTCACCTAACAGTCCGAGAGCATGTTGGCCACTTGGAAGGATTGTTTAAGCGTTCCCTTGAAAAGACGGGAGGGTTTATTTGGTACAGACACAAGTCGGAAAACCAACATTAAAAAGACCAATAACGAAGTTGTGCTTGCTTTATATTTGCGATGCTTGTTTGCTGATAATCCGGAACTACAATATCGACCTTCATATGGCAGTCGACTGCAGTTGAGGGGAGGGAGAATTTTGCGGAGAGTTATTGTAATACGAACGAAAAATAAATACTTTACACTTATCTATTTATACCCTTTTTCTTAAGAACGCAAAGCCACGTCCATTAGAGATTTTTGCTTTTTAGAAACAATGAAGTGAAAGTTAATATTTAGACAATCAAAGACGTAAAAATCGACTTTACACGTGCGTTGTGGTTTTAATTTAATATAAATATGCAACGTGTTCTGGTTTCAGGTGGTGATTTTTGAAGGAAAACATGTCAAACCTTCACGGAAAGAAGTCTTCAAAGCATTTGTAGCAGAGGGTAGTTAGGCCAGAGGGCCAATTACATTTTTGTAACGTTATGGCGCAACAGCATATAAATAAGAAAGCAAATACAAGAATAATAAAGACAACTACACAGTTAGGCTAAGTTCATTGTGAATTTATTTTGAAAATATATACTGATCTCTCTTCCCACAGCCCTTGGAGCAAGGTTATCAAAAACAATGAAAACCTTTCTCGTTCTCGACTTAAATATATAAACAGCTCCTCCGCAATTCTGCATGGCCTCGCCTGTTTACATTTTCCAGTTAAGGTTGAGATTTCACTAATATTTCAAAATTTGCCTTGGTCTAAACTTCCCTTACTTGAAAAGGAACAACGCAAAAAAAAGGCGAGTGAATGATTAATGAATCTCAATATCTAACAATATACTACAACGTTATGCGATGTTATTCCAAATAATCTATTATTTGTGTTCAATATGGGAGTTCTTTTTGCAACAAACAAAACCTCATTTTCATTACAAACATACGTAGTCACAACAAAATTTCAAATTGAGATTATGTTTGCCTTTGCAGTTCCATCCATACCGGCTGGCTGTGCACGTGATAGTGTAGACGCATGTTGTTGAGCTGCCAAACAGATACTGGCATTGCGTACCAACTCTGTGTTCTGGGCATTTTGTTAACACTTCTGTAGAGCCGTAGTTGCACGCTGTGAATTTCTTTACGTATGAGCGTTTTTGGCGATGCGCTTGTGCTGAGGG
Source organism: Phacellophora camtschatica (assembly GCA_036873815.1). Lineage (NCBI taxonomy): Eukaryota > Metazoa > Cnidaria > Scyphozoa > Semaeostomeae > Ulmaridae > Phacellophora > Phacellophora camtschatica. The sequence continues at coordinate 4,288 of JAYJMH010057449.1, read as the reverse complement.
CGTGAAAATGAAAATAAAATAAAACACATAATAAAAACACGGATTGTAGATAGGACAAGCGGAATACGAGAAAACATTAAACACGCTAACATTTTACACGTGCTAATAGTCTAACACGCTAACAACAGTTTCAATTTAGCTTCGACTCTTTACAGGCACGCTAATATCTTTAAATGTGTCAAAATAAATTAAGTAAAAAATAAGTAACTAATAATATTAAGTAAAAGTATATTTGAAAATGAAAATAGAAAACATTTTTCACTGAAAATACAAAACAGAGATACATACATACACACCTCTAATGGCATTTCGATTAAAAACAGAATTTGTCAGCTGCGAAGCATTCTCCTCCACAGCAATAACATTATCACAAGAATAAAAGCACGAAATGTAGGATACCTTATAGGTCTTTTTATGCCGGTCCTTAATGGCGGGAAAGGAAGCCGCCGAAAAATGTTGTAATTTGGCATGTAGCCCCTGATATCAAGAACAATGGTTATTAAAAACAATTGTTTCATTAAACCCTTGTTACGTTTACTAAATACGGCGGGAAATGTTACCCCAATTGGTGGTAAGCCAAAATTCTTCTCTAGCGGAATATGGGATGGTGTAAAAAGGGCCGGCGTTCAATTATGGCCGGCATAAAATGGGCGGATCAGATAGATGGAATAAGAGAAATCAAAGTGGGAGTGAAATGCAAACTTCAATTTTCCTAAAGAGGAAAAACGATAACATGCAGTCTCAATTTAGCTTCGATTCTTAACAGGAACGCATTCCCAAGCGGTCCCAAAACACTATTTTTTTTAATTTTTCAACCACGTACTAAAGTAGCTTTAATCCATTTTTCTGTATGCAAATAAGAAAAACGGAACTTCAAATGACGGAAATATTCTGTTCTCCATATCAAACATTTGGCGCCTGCACATGCTCCTAGAAGACCTGCGAGACTTGCGAGGCAATGAAATAAGATGAATATAATATAAATATAATCGTGTGGTACAACGCTGGTTCGTCTGTAAAACGCGTGTAAAACGCGGGGACGAATTACTTACATTTCATGATTTTCATAACATCATCATCAATATTTTCTTTGTTGAACTTAATTGTAAACATGAGCTTGTAATCTCCACAATGCGCTGCGATTTTCTCGCCAACTTCTGATTTTGACATCTCATATAGATTGACGACTTTGTTTGTTTGAACTGTATATTTTTCTTTCGGGAACCTATTGTGAGACTAGAAGTAATTTGAAATTAGTGTTGTTCTTTAACCCCCGTATTTAGGGGCATGGATAAATTAGCGGGGAAAAGAATACCATGTTTAGAATGTTATATAGAATTTCCCAGATTTCCAGATTTCCAGATTTCCAGAGCTCTCAGATATCATCTAAATGAGCTGGTTCAATTAGGTGGGCTGGTTCAATTAGGTGGGCTGGCCCACCTCATGTCAGCAGGCCCTTAGAATGCTGGTTTAGAAACGTTAGAATTTATTGAGCGGTAGACAATTAAATATGAAAGTATTAAATGTTGAATTAGCATCATTGAGATCCAAAGACCTCCGCAGGCACGTCGCACTCTTTACAAAAATATGACGAAACATTCCACAGATTCAAAAAGCAATTGTTCGATTATTAATTTTCGTATTCACATATACACAATGTAACTTGGTCGACAAAATACTAACTTGTTTGGTACAAGACAATGATTTGTAACTTTTTAACATCACACACTTTCGTAACTTTTGGTTCACATAACATCGTATGTTAAACTTATATTAAAATCTTTATTTTTGTAGATGGCCCCATACTTTCAAGGGAAGAGGGTTTCCCTGTGACAAAATTTAAAACACGGAGTTTAGGACAAGTAGGATGAGAAAAACAGAAATGGAAATGAATTACAAACTGAACTTTTCATAAAACACGTGGTCGAAACAACCAAGGACTGATGTACGGTTATTTTGCTTGGGGAGTCCTGTGAATAAACATTCTTCTGCTCAACGCCCAAGGGGTGTTTTATGCTCTATTTTAGCCATCTATAAATATTGGGGTTGGGGGGGGGGGAAGCTTATGCCCTTTTATCGTCTTCTTCTACCAAGTAGTAGATGTGAATGATTTATTATGTGAACTTTTACAAAAAGGATATTGATCAAGAAGAGGTTTGAGAAAGCGAACTTGAGACTTTTGTCCCGACTGCAAAATCATGAAAGTTCATAATTTAATAGACGTATTTAAAGTTCGTTGCTAAGATGCCGTTCATTTGAAAATTCCTACTATGCCCTCAAACTTTGGGATTATATGTAAAGCTTATTATGGCATTATGGACATTATGGGACATTATGGGACATTATGGCTTGTGAGGTTTTACTTTAAAAGAACACATGCACGTGCTTCATAATGAACCTTATCGGGAGGCTGAGGCAGGAGCTACTTATTTAAAATGCATGAGTTTGCATTGCTTGAACAGTTCCTTAGAAATTTCCCAAATTTTTTGGCAATTTTAGTCCTGAGTTCCTTATAACAGTTTTCTCTTAAGGAAAAGTGTAGGACTATCTGCGAAACGATTGACTTCAACAATTTTCTCATTTCCAAATTGCTTTCACAAGAATTTCGTAATTTTATACTTTGGTTACTGAGTACCTCGGCCCTGAATTCCATTCCATGGTGTGTGATGCTTGTATCAATCAAATTGTCAACAAAATTACAAAGTTTGTCACACCCAATATAATTTTTACAGTGATAAAGTGAAATTGTGCAATTATGGAATTAAAAACGTGCAGTGATAAATTCTCCATAGAAAACCCTTTTTGCTTAATAAATTCTTTTTGCTTAATGAATCGTTTTTAGGGGGCGGTTGTATTTTAAACTAATATTTATTGCGTGAGCCACAAAAAATCCTCCACAGGGACTCCCTTTCAGTCCAAATGTGTAGCGATGAAAATTTCTTTAAATTAGGTATGTGTGTGACAACGATGTGTTGGATATGAAGGATGTGAAACATACCACTTCCATGCTTTTCTGCAGTTGACGCGGGGTCTGCTCTTCACTTAACGCTGAGATGTAACAAATTTTGTCTTTGTGCAGTTTCATTGCACTGTATCCCTGTGAAGACAATGGTCTCTGCATTAAAATTACAATTTTCACGCCGTTGTTGCCAAAAGAGCAAATTTTATACCAAGCGTGAAATTAGCACGAAATTTTATAACAATCTGATAGTGAAAGATAAAGCGAATTCACTCAAGCAGAAAACCAAAATAAATAAAACGATGCTTTGATTTTCTGCTTGAGAGAACTCACTTTGTCTTGAATGACTAAATTAGCGTGTCAATTTCACTATTGTTATAAAATCTGCCCTTGTTGTTGGCAATTTCACTATTGTTATCAAATAGCCACAATTATACAATTATACAAGTGGGATCAGTGTTCTCTTGCATAGAAAATCCTAATTGAAATCCTAAGCTGACCAATCATGAAGGGAAATTGCAAACTCAAAAATATAATTGAAGAAAGATATGAATGCAAAAAATTATTCTTTGCTCACTGAGAGATTTTGTTATATTTGCGAAATAAAAAATAGAATATAACAAAATATTTAAACCCAAAAATATCATATCAAATCGTAATTCCAGGCAGGCAGAAAAATTTAGGACACCCCACAGGGCAGACTTTGTAACAATAGTAAAATCGTCACTCCAATTTTAAATTGATTAAGCATCAAGACAAATCGAATTCTGTCAAGCAGAAAATCAATATATGGCTAACACTCTTTCTTTTTGTTTGCTAATAGCTTTGAAATTGGCTTGTCAATTACACTATTGTTAGAAAATCTGCCTCTGTTGGCCTCTCTCTGAAATCTGCCTCTCTCTGTCTATGCCAAATAGTATACTCAAAAATTTGAAATTTGGAAGAAGGGTATATAGAATATCAGCGACACACTCCCGTCTGACAATGGGATATATACCCCATCTCCCTCTCCCCCCTCCGGATTAGTTTATAGTGCAACTGCGACCAAAGCCTCTCATTGTGAGCCAACAATCCGTTGTGTACTATTTTAAGTGTGATCTGTGCGATGCAGATGATGTCGGCTCTTTATGTCGACACTTACAGGAAAGGATTGAGGAACACAAAGCGTCGGCCATCAGTTGCCATATTTAAGAACATCATGGAGTGCAGCCCGAGAATTTGCACAAGCAATTCAAAATATTGCGTAAATTTAGAGGGAAAACAGATTGTCTAATCTACGAAATGTTGTTCATTAAAGATTTGAAGCCAAAATTGAACAAGCAGTCAGAT
>JAYJMH010057438.1:0-12681 GCA_036873815.1 Phacellophora camtschatica | reverse complement strand
CATATTGTTATATTTTGGCTTATGATCTTATTGACGTCTTTTAATTTACGAAATCTTATTGGTTCATATTTTGAGAAGTTCCTTGTAGTTTGCTATATAACACACACATGTAAAAGTAAGATTATTAAGAAATTTAGATCGTAAAAACGTTGAGTTAGAGTTGAGATACGAGGAGCTATGAATGATCTTAATCAATGATGTAAAAATTTACAATGGATCTTTTCTTTGGAGGTTTACTTGGTTACGCGCAATAATCTGTAGAATCAATGTAGAATTAAGACAGAAGTCTTAACATATATTCACATTTGAAATTAAAAAAAGGGGTTAGGCGTACCGACCGTACATATAAATTTATACATTCATATATTCACATTGGAGAAAGAAAAGGAGCTCAAGTGTAGTGTTATGATGTGTATGTAGTATGTGTTTTTTTTAATTGTTTCAAAAAACAACAAAAAGTTACAAAATGAGAAAAAAGACATTGAAATATCAACTGGCCCTTTTTAGACCTCATTTCTGTGCCTCCGCACTCAGCAACAAAGAAGTGTAGTATTCATGAATAAGTTGTGAGTTATAGTTGTAAATCGTAAATTGTTAAATATGTATGATTCATGTGTCATTAAGTTGTAATTGTGGGCCTAAGTTATAAACTATGAGTATTTAAGCTGCGAGTTATTAGTTTGTACATGTGCCTGCAAACTGGTACTAGCCTGGTGATCCTGTTCCTGATGTTGACAGATCAGTGTCGAAATTATGTCCAAAAGAAATTACTCTTTGGGCATCTTCCACTTATCAAAAGTGGATTTGTTTATATAAATTTCCATTCTTTGTTCGTCATGCTTCGGCCTACCAACACTGCATGCAGCAATGATAGTTTTTGAACAACATAAACCTAAGAACATAGGGTATAAATGTTGTGTGTGTCTATAATTTTCCTATAACTTATAGTAAAAAACATTGAGTGAATTTTGCAGGCAAAAACAAGTTAAATTTTCATCTATGATATTTTATATAATATATTATGATTTTTTAAAACTGTGGATAAAAATGAGGCAATAATGTTGAGCAACTTCCTTTAGTGTTCTCATAATCATTCAACATTTCAAATACTAAATATTTTTGGGAACTCGCCACATTTCTTCGTTTACAAATAAGATGGCCCTCTTCTTCATTATCATTCACAAGCAAAATAATAGCTGATTTTTATGAGGCTTCATGACAGAATTGCACCCACAGTTTTTTAAACATATGTCACACGAACTACATCCAGGTATACTATCATTTTTGGCAGTGTGCTTACCAGGAAAGTTGTGTTCCATAATTTTCCTGCGGCATACTCCTGTATTCCAGCACTGCATTTTGGTTATAATAAACCATTATATTGCAAATGACAATAACTAATGGAACAATAGCCCGGTCACATCCTTGCAGATAACTCTCAATCGCTGTCTATGGTCCAAAATGAAAATGTCAGTGGCGACTTGTCCACAACACATGTTTTCATTATATTGAGGCTAATGATATTTTCCTTAGTGATTTAATGCCATTTGGCAAAGACTTTTTCTGTAAAACCCCTGCAAAAAAGAACCAAAAACCTAGCAAAAATGTAGTGTAGTAAAAGAAATAGTTTTCAAAACACATATGACCATGACCTGGTTTCGATTCGATCCTGTGTCTGTTTGAATTCACTTACCCCTGATGACCACTATGCACTCTATCTACTGCAACGCCAACACAGTAGTCAGATAGTCCACTGCTTGACAATATCTTTCGCCATCTTGAGTCTGATAACAATGATTGTGGAGAAACATAAATAATACTGTAGACCCCCAACATCCTCAATATCTGACTCTTCCTGCCCTTGAAAAATAGCTGCTGCACTACCTCCTGCATTTTTCTGTATATTTTATACTTGACCTTGCCCCAGTGAAAAGAATGGCGTTGTGACCAAAATATTGCTTGACAGAGGGGCAAGACAAGCAAGCAATAACAGGTATGGCCTAGAACACAAGGGACTTTCCATGTCCTGAAGTAGCAATATAATACAGATCTGTTTCATATCTGAAGTAATTTTTAAACCTGCCTTTCGCTCTTCGTACACTGATTCGATTTCAAGAAGACAGTTTACCTTTGCAAGTCCTTCCTCGAAATGTTCTTAATCCCAACCGTAACTTACTGTCCTTCCCTCGTGAATAATTCCTTTCGCCGTCATCATATTATTGTTTAGACAACAAAGAAAAGGCTTTATTCTTCTCTTCCTTCTGTGCGACAATACTCCAACTTACTTTTGACAAAAACTACATTTACCCGATTTAAAAGTTATGAAAAATTAAATAAATATACAATCCAGTAGTACTCCTTATGGCTTTTCGAGTGGTGATTTTGAGAGAAAGAGCAGAAATAAAGATGGTGAGAAAAAATATGGCTTGTTGACGGTTGAATAGATTTCTGGGTTGGGTCGGCAGACTCTACTGGGAAAGAATTTCCTATTTTTTCAATTCAATAAAATATTTTTCTCAACAAACCAGCGGGTACACTGTATCAATTGATTGGTAAAAAAAAAAGAAACTTAGACTGCTATTGTCAATCAAATGAGATATTTTGGATTTGGCCAATGAGATTGGAGGTTCAAAAATTTCACCTTGACCCCCTCATTTTGGATGAAAGTCTTAATATAGAAAAAGTTTATTCCACTGATGCTTCCTTAGCTCAATGTTATATATAACATCTATACACATTTGATGTGTTTAGCAACTTATTTGGATGAAAGACTTAAGTTTATTTTACTAACGAAATAAGTTTATTTTACTAACGTTTTCTTAGCACAATGCTATATACAAAATGTAAATATATTTTATGTAATCATAACTCATTTGAATGAAAGATTTGGACATGAAATAAGTTTGTTTCACTAAACCTTTCTTCACATATCGGCATAAGTTAAATTTAAACATATTGTTAGTGTTTTTAACTCATTTGGTTGAGTAACTTGAAAATAAAATAAGTGAATTATTTAATTGTTCTTAGCAATGAGGTGTAAGCAAAATATAAACATATTTTATGTCGTTTTATCTTGTATGGTTAAAAGACTTGGGGCACCCGGGATATAAGTATGTATGATCATATGTTCAATGAAGGAGCATTATTTGAAAAAGTTATTTTTATAAAACTTAAATCTTTTGCAGTTTGGTGTTTAGGACACTATATTTTTGATTATATTTTACTATAATCAAATAAGCAAATCCAGCTGAAATCTTTATCTGCAGCAAACGACTCAACCAGTACCGCAAAAGCAAGAAGTGTGTGCCTGTTTCCAAGAAGTGTGGGAAGCCAAGGCCAAGGAAAGGTCATCCCCGTGGAAAATGTGCTGAAAAAAATTAAATCCATTTGTATGAAGTTTATTTGTAGTTGTATAATTGTTTAATGTACATTACGTTTAATGTACCTGTCCTTGTTTTTTGTTCTACGATAAACTTCCAAAATTGCAGATGTTAAGTAAATGTAAAGTTTACTATATATGATATATACATAGACATAACTATAAAAAGGTCACAGGTTATGGACTGTTGTCATGCAGTTTCATGACCTATCTATTCTTGTGGAGTTTTACAGCCTGATTTTTGGTGGGATTGAAATTTTGTCCTAATGTGGTGGTAAATGCAAGCATGAAGAGGCCTCCAAGATATACAAAATTTATCCAAGAGTTATCCCATCCAAGATATCCAAAAATCCATCTTGCCACCCAATGACAAGCAGTTGCTCTCAAAAACCTGAAAAAGATAGATATAACAGATATATACATTGCATGACACCAGTGTAGTTCTTCACATTATTACAACAACACAATGTAAAATTTAGCTGAAACATATATTTACTTTTCAGTTATATGTTTTACTATATCTACAGTTATATGATTTTTACCTACATTAGATATTGATTGATGATTGATTGTTGCTTTATACAACAGACATGAGTTAATTTTATGTCAAAATATTATAGCATCATTTACTTGTTGGTTTGCCCAGCTTTTTGTCTATATTTTGTTCCATATTTGCTTCTCAGCGGTGGTCCAACTTGAAAAAGAACAACGGTATTTGTCATTGCCAAATAATCTTCGTGTTGTGTGATGCACAATATGTCTTCCGCCCTTCGAACGTCAATTTTCCGCCAGCTTAAATTAATTTCCATGCAACATCGGAATTCGAGGGAGCCCAGTAGCAGTTGGTCGTCACATTAACTACAGGTACACCTGAAATAAGTAAAGCAGAATGATAATAATGGGGAAGCTAGAAAGGCTGTTGGCCTGTCAAAGTTTTTTCTTTGTTGGGCCTAACTAAGTAATTTTGGTTGGTAACTGGGGAGGAGAGAGAAGAAAGAACTGTAACATCTGCGCAACGCCGTGCATTTTCTTGTATTAAAACTTTTAACTTGATTGCGCAAGATTCCCTTTTGTTTTCTTTTGTGCTAATAACCAATCTGTATGGAGTCCCCAAAATCCCGGACCAAATTAATTTCAAGAAAGACAGTAGGTATTGTTTGTTTTACGAAGGAAAAATTGGCAAAGAGAACCAAAAGAAAACTCGGTTGTGGCTGTGGCTAGGTTGTGGAATAAAAGGGCGGATCACGAAAGAAAACAGATAACAAAATGGTGCTCTACAAAATATTCAAAAGATTGGAGCGAATCGATTTTTCAAAGAGGTCTAAATGACGTTCAATGCATTTTTAACATCCATATAATGCTTGATGAGCAGGTAACAAGGAAGCAACGTGTACTTCAGCACTCCGACTGGTTTTGGTAAATCACTTGTTTTTCAGTGTTTGCCTTTGATTGCAGATCATATCTTCGACAGACCACTTTTCACAAGTATTGTGCTAGTCATTTGTCCACTGCAAGCTTTAATGATTGATCAAGCAAATTATCTTTGTGATTCAATTGGCCTAGTATGCATCACCAGAGTCGATGGTTTCGGTTAAAAAGTGGAGAGACATTCTAAGCTCGGAGAATTTTAAAGAAACCTGTGTGGGTGTTGTGATCGATGAAGCTCACTGCATCAGTCAGTAGTGAGCTTAATTTTGGTAAAGATACCTTACAATTAATTACTTTGTTGATGCCCTTCTTGATTTTGTCTTCACTTTCATTAGTTAGGAATTGGGAAGGAATTAGGAATGTTTCTTTATTTTTCACACATGACCACATTTTTGGAAATATCAAAAAAAGTTCACTATGTGTGGTACAAAGGTTCATCCTCAGTTTAGTTTTATTTTGTGTGGCATCTTTGTTCATGTTCAACCATTTAAGTAGCAAATAGAGCTATTTTTATCAAAGAATTGCCAGTTTTTTGGATAAATTTTGAAATGTTCCCATCAAAAACAGCCAATTATACCGCATTTTTTTAACCTTTCATCAATCATTTTTCATTCTATCGACAAAAAGCCCTACAAAACCTATAATTTCCTGAAAGCTGACATTATTGGCTATAATTGAAGCCCAACAATATTGTCAAAAGGAAAAACAATAAGAACACATAAATTTTTCACATGTCCACATTTTGTAAAAAATAGTTTGAACACTGTCTTATACATATAAACCTACATTCTAAACAAATTTCTTACAAAAAAGTGTGTATTATCATTCTCATTCATGTCTGAATATTTGACAGATTACAGAATAAAATATTAATCAACTTAACTAAATACAAAATTTTATTTACAGGGGCTATTCAACCAAAAAGGAGTCACCTTTCAGATGTTGGTATAAAAACCTCTTTTTATGAATTTACCTTCCTGCTGCATCATAACACAAGGTATGCAGTATGTACTGCCACTGCAACCCATGTAACGAAGAACCGCATTTTTGAAACACTGGGGCTAAATCGGCTTAACACTTTTTGCTTGGAAAAAAGTCCACTTAAAGATAACATAAAGTTTTGAGAAACAAACATTGGAAATGACACCAGCATTGAGGATCTTTTGAAAGATTTAATTAATGAAATCTATGCAAGAAAGGAGCATTCCAAAAGAATCCTTATTTATTGTCAGTCAAGGACTCAATGTGCACTTATTTGGCAAACTTTTGCTGCAAAGGTTGGATTGAAACTTTACATGGTTGAAAAAGGGACTCAAGAAAACGTCTTCTACAAATTTTCCATGACGGCACACCTTCGGAAGTTAAAGAACACATCGTGTTAAATGCAACAGACACAAACAGTTGCCTTCGTATCATAATATGTACCATAGCCTTTGGTATGTGTATTAATTGCAGAGGATTTACCACTATAATTCATTTTGGCCCCTCAAAGGATATAGAGTCATATGTACAAGAATGTGGCAGAGCTGGTAGGGATGGAACACAAAGTATATGCCATCTTATACATAATGGTTTACTAAGCAACAGATCTTCTGATGATAGGAAATAGTACTTGTTTTCAAAAGAATGCAGACGTAATACCATTGGACAACTGTTCAGTTGAATGAAAATTTATGCCCTTGCTGTGATATTTGTATGCAAAAGTGTGAATGTGATGTCAACAGAAGTTGTCAGGAATTACTGACATTTCAGAAAAAAAGTGAAGAAACCAGTTACCCAAAAACAAGATTGGTAACAAAAGAGCAACTTCAAGATATGCAAAAACATCTTTTAAGCTATTAGAATGAGTCTAGAAGCTTGCATGGTGCAGAACATAAAGCTGTTTCATGTTTGGGCACAAATTTTGAATTTACAGAGTATCATGCAAAACTGTCAGTACATCTTCTCATTGAAGGTGGTGACAGAAAGAATTGAAATTTGGAGATCTGCTCATGCAAGAAGATTCTTAATATTATAGGAGCATTTTTTGAAGACATTGATCCAGAGGAGATCACTTCAGATTATGAAGATCCTGAAGATGAAGATGTAGAGATGCAACAGGACTAGATGGAAATGAGAGATGACTCTTTTTTAGCTTTACCAAATGACAGTGGGATGTTGGCAGAGATTGACAGTCTTTTGGACACAAAAAATGAAACAATTAAATCAGAAACATATTTTGAAAGTGACTTTGCAGAATTTTATTCAAGTGGCTCATCATAGATATTTGATAACAGCAACTGAATTTTTGAAACAAAATTAATTAAAAATGACCCCTGTTGAGAATATGACATTGAGACATGTTTGTCAGATAGAATATACTGTAGATAATAAACAGCAGTGGCTTAAAGTGCATATGACTAAAAGATTATTTTCTCATTCAAAGGTCAAAACCAAAGTTGTGCGAAACTTGTTATGTTTCTTGGTATTAATTTTTATTTAGTTCCTGAGGCATTAAATGCTTATGAGAGACACCTCAGTGTCTGAGTTCACAATGTGTGAAAATGATAGAATTTGCACATTTATGACATAATTTTGCTGTTTTGAACAAACTTTGGCAAAGAGTAGTTACCAGACTTTGTTGATCATTTTCATAAATTTTATTTATATTCGTGGGTCAGTTTTCTCATTCAAAATTACTTGTAATTAAAAAAAATAATTTGTTTGTGTCAAATGCATTGTAATGAAGTGGGTAATACCAGATAAGCTGTAAATCAGAAAGCTATCTTGCATGAATTGCAAAACAAACTTCTTTTTGTGATCTTCAATCCAAGCATAGAGACTGTGAACTGAGATTTTCTCTATTAGTGACTGTTTGAAATGTGGAAAGTTTCCGTAATTTCTCCCTTGTGTAGGTTCCATAGCATTTTCAGAGACTAGCTCCGCGACAATCTCTTTTCAGTACTTTTCTGCTGTTATTGTTGTATGTCTGCCTGATCTTTTCATCAGACTGCAGGATACATCATAATTGTCAATGAGTCCTTTGTTAATGGTTAGAGCTTTTACAAGCCTGTTAATTGCATTTTTATTTGTCACATTTGATCCAAGTTTCTTGAGGATCGTTTTTATTGTCAAATTGTAATGTTCTAGTGCCATGTCAAGGGGTATGTTCCCTCCTTGTCCATACTTCAGTTTATGAAATCTGTTCCACATCCTTTGGGGCAAAATAGCGAAATGCTGAAACAGCAAATATAGTGCCTCAAGGGCGTACTTTCTGCTTGATGACGTATCATTGAAAAGGTATGGTAACATAAACTTGTAACATCGTAAAATTCGAAGATCATCACCTTTTGCTATTCCATCAAAAAAATCTAGCTGTATCATACCATATTCTAAAAGGCAGCACTGATATGAGAACATGTCATCTGATACCATGCTATTTTTACTTTCAAATTCAAGAGAATGAAAACCATGCTGCTTCTCGTGCTGCTCCTTTCTGCTCTTCCCATCAGCTTTGAATGTATTTGGGCATGATAGCAAGCGACATTTGTATCGTCCATCACTTGTTTGTGGGTTGCATGTGCGCAACCAATCGAAATATTGCTGTTCCTTTTTAATTGCACTCTTACTGTGCTCATTGATGACATATCTGTCTACTATCTTCAAACAGAACTTTTCCAGGAAATTTTGTTTCACTTCAATACATTCAGCTGTAATAACATCTGGAAGAACTGCTGCTGTTGGGTACTTATTCCAAGAATCATTAAGGCAGCAGCAATCACTCTAGCATGCACTTCCAAAATAAATAAAAATGCTTACATTCGCTGTATTTTCTCTTCACATTTGTTGATAAATTCTTCCTATTAATTAGCCCCTTATCTGACAACATGGTGCAGCGATCTTGTCCATTCCAGTCAAATAAATTCTCATAACCATCATTGGAAGGAAATGTATGCTAATTATAGCTGATGTTTATTATCCCTGCTAAGGGAAGAAACTTTCGCAAAATTATAAATACTTAGGACAATATAATAAAAACAAAATTATTTCAAGATTGAATATATCTCACAGAAATAAATTTTTGCAAATTTTATATTTATTTTACAATGAAGTTCTCCTTGAAATAAGCTTTTGCGAACTTCATATTTTAGGAAGTTTCATGGAATAAAGATTCCACCAAAACACCTGAAAGTTTCTTCTTAAAGTATTTACGCAATTATCCATTGGCACCACCAAATCATCCACCCCTAATCAAGCATGACAAATATGTTTATAATGCCACCCTCAAAACATACACCAAACACACGTTTCTTCTTCTTTGACTCACAGAGTGTATAGTGGGTTTTCCTTGGTATCAAATGTAAAGTTTTGATTACTTTGTGAATTCAATAAAAATGATACATAAAATGGCTTACCTGTAGAAATTTCATTGCAGCATGAAAATCTGCCAATTCAAGGTGCAATTCATCCAATCGCTGGGATGAGGTGAAACCATTTTTAAGATGCTTCAGACAATTAACACCTCTCTCTACACTGAGTTGATCTGCAACCAGGTCTTGCTCGCCAAAATACTTTTCATTTTCATCCACATCTAGAGATGGTACATATCTCACATGTAGTTCATGTAGAACTCTTTGTATGCCATCTGAATCATTTTCATTTTCATATATGATGTTCAGTAGTTTCTATAAATTTAAAGTTTGTATTTTAAGATAATAGGAAAATGGAGAATGAATCAACAACTAGCGTGCATAAGCTAACAACTACAGTATAAGTTGATTTGGAAAACTAGCAATTCCATTGCAGTGTGAAAAACCAATATTTCACATTTGTGAGACAGAATATGTGAGAAATAATGGAAGACCTAGAATACAATACCTGCATAACTGACCCATTGATACAGTATGATACATTTGACAGTGATAATAGTCCTTCAGGATCAACTTTTCTCAAATCTTTCTCCGATTGTCTCTCGCGGTATGCCATCATCTTTTTCGAAGTTCAAAACAAATCCTTCCGCATCCCCTTCGATAGCGAGTGGTTCTTCTTGATATGCAAACGCATCATCTGGCTCTTGTCCGATTTCACCCACACTTTCAACAGTTAAACTTGTTTCAGAGTCTGAACTGATGACACTTGATTCATTGGACGAGATTTTATAACATGATCAGTGCAGAAAAGACGCTAATTGCCAACTCCCTGAGAGAGGATTTTGTGTGCCTTTGCTGTTGTCAATAAAACATGGGTCCTACTTGTGACGTCATCAAGTAGAACGAAACATTGTGGTTTTTGCCAAACTTTCAAATCACAATTGAACCCCCTTTAATCCCCATTTTTCACAAGAGTCACATATTAAATTGACAAGGAAAGACTGAATTTTTATTTACAATAAAAAATTTACCTTGAAATTTTCATTGCATAGGCACTTTAAGAAAAAAAACAACTCAAATATGTTGCATTTTTATGCACAGTCCTCTTGCAGTTGCTTGCGTTTCCGCTTTTTCATTTGCATCTTGAGGCATCTCAAAACAAACTTTTCCAATTTCCTAATATGAACAATCAATGACCCCGATTGCAGTATACCGCGAAAGCCACAATTATCGCTAGATTTGGCAAATTGTGTTCAGTCTATATGTGCGATTGGGGTTACATCTAACCAACTTGGTAACACCATCAATTGTATAAAAAAGTGACATACTTTTGGTATCTTTTTAGCCGCTTGAGAGGCACTTAGTGACATCCTGTGTGCGACACAATGGTTGTTATACGTGTCAGCGGGAGGCAGAATTTATGGGGGTTTGGGGGGGGCCAACGACACCTCAGAAATCATTTTTCGGTAAATGTTAACATTTGTCGGTATTTTGTTGGTATTTGCTTAGACAGATTTTTACTATTTATTATTACTATTTATTATTTTTTTTAGAAATCTTTTAATTTAATAAGCCAATAAAATCTTTTGAGAACAATCAGAAGGTTGATAGAATGCAAGAAAATTTAATTTCTTTAAAATTACTTTATATTTAGTTACGTAATTCTCTCTAAACGTGTCAATGTCAATTTGTCATGATGAGAAGCAGCGAAAGAAAAGAGGTTGTTAATTGAATATCGAAGAAGTCAGCAAGTGCAAGTATTTTGGTGTGATATCAGATCGCCAAAGCAAACGCGAAAAAACATTGAAGAAGTTTTGCATTCCACAATATGGCTTCAAAGCCCAGAAAACGACAGAAAATCCAATGCAAAGAGTGCCATAAAGTTTTTGATAACAACTTCTTGACTAACCGCAACAAACGTCAACACAGAAACATGCTGCGCCAGCAAAAGCACATTAGATACAAATTGGTGAGAGTTATCTCAAATCCATTTAGAGGTAGGTGTATAGTTTACTGGTTTTGTTTATTACATTGGTACAATTTTGTGCAAAAGCATTTGAATTTGTTCAATTCCAAACTAAATCACACTTCAAAACTCATCCATTATTATTTACGGAGTTTAAAAATATGTACCCTTATATTTCAATTTAGTTTCATTTAAACCATTTAGTTATCAAAGATTGCTTGAATTGATGCACTGTAAGTTTTTCCAGATCTATAAACAAGGAAATTCAAATATAAAAAAGAAGTGTGGTGCAAATATTAAAAATTGCTAGTGGATGCACTCTGATTTGCAGGGATGTATTACAACTAGAACATAGAAAGGTTGATGTTCGTTGCGTTTTCAATTTTGATTTCATGATAATAACTCCCTACATTACTGAGTATCATTTTGTAACAACTGAGAAAAAGATGGTATAAAATAAGAATACAAATAAAATTGATGCCTGTTATCAGCACTCGTTCTGCATTCGTTGTAAAACAGCCACTGTGGAGGAGAGTGTCAAACTAGACTGTCACATAGTGCTGCTTGTAAAATCGTAAAATAAACTCTTCCCTTCAGAGTGCATTACATTATGGGAATCAAAAATTCATTTTAAATAATGTCTGAATTTGGGTTTGAGAGGCGTAGGCTCACTGGTTATAGCTGGTTACAGCGAAGATTAGCCATATTAAAGACAGTTTGAGTTTGAGGGGCGTTGTTCCTTAATTTCCAAGATTAAGACCATCCTCTTTTACATTCTAAAAGTTCTCCCCGCTTAAAATGCTTAGTGTTCATGAGAAGCTTCAAACTTAACCTTTTTTATTATTGGCCATTGTTGATTGTATAAAATGTTTTATCATAAAAATTATCAGGTCAGAGAAACATTTACAGCAGCAAGGTAAAGAGTCAGAGTCTGAGTCTGAGCACTGAAACATGAAAACCTTGCATTCAAAGAATTATTTTGAAAGAGAAGCAGGAGGAGATGTAGAGCAGACATGAAAGACAACATAAGGCAGTTCAAGTTGGATAATTGATGAATCTCTGGAAGATCAACCTCAAAAGAAGAAGACCGTCACGAGGTTGTTAGAGAACCTGCTTTAGAATCGGATGTGAATTTTGAGGAAGCTGAAATCGACATTAACTCTGGCAATGAGCACGAAGGAGATATAATCAGTAAGGATTGGCTGATACTGAACTCTCCATCAACGTTTTTTATAAGGAGCCTTTTTTATAAGTTGAGGCTGGACATTCCTTTAGGTTTGGCTGCTGTTTACAAACTTGTAAAAAGAACTCTAATCCAAACATTATTACTATTAGTTAGGGTTAGGCCTTTTTTATTTTATTGGTTTGCAGAATTAACAGAAAAGAATATTTTTTGTTTCACAGAAACTAAATTATCATTTCATCTTTTATTATAACAAATATTAAATATACTAGTATTGACTGTATACTAGTATATTGACTGTATACATCAACATCACCCCACACCCTGATCCTTTATCTTGTGTAAATTTTAGAATTTAGTTTGCTTGCTATTGAGT
>JAYJMH010057427.1:0-12685 GCA_036873815.1 Phacellophora camtschatica | reverse complement strand
GGCAGTCCAGGCAAGGGCCTTTCTAACTTTGATATCGTCCTCAGTGCTTTTCATCCGACCACCTAGATACCGAAAGTATTCGACTACTTTGATAATGTGTTCACTGATGGTTTTAATTTTGTGTGAACGGGGTTTTAGCTTTGACTTCTGAATATAATAATAATAATAGAAATAATATTAATTTATTATTTACTTAACAGTTTACAGTACATAGCTGAAAGCTAATTCAGGCCAAACTTAAATTACAGTGTTGTTATAAACAAAATCTAAAACCATATTTACAATTAAATTTACAGCTAAATTAATTAAGAAACCCCAAAAACTCACTAGCTCGAGTCCATTTTCATTAGAGTTCGGTATAGCGGGCGAGGTAACCCATAATTTGAAACGTTCTAATCTTTTACATTTCCTTCATTGCAGTTATTCAAGTAACACAAAAAACGAACTACACAAGCAATCTTGTGTGCGCAGCAGCAAGCAGTCGTGCACCCCAAACAGAATGCAATACCAAAAGTGGCAGCAATATGAATTATGGTTTATTCATTCTCGGTATGTTTATTGCTGGTGCAGGATGTTCTCCAATGATCAGTCTTGGTATCCCATATTTAGACGAGAGCGTGTCCCGATCAAACTCACCTCTATATATTGGCATATTTCAGTCATCGGGAATTATCGGTAAGCCAACACTGTTGTTTAAAGTTTCAAATGTTAAATTAAACATCAACTCTTCCTTAAAATGCTGGTTTCCATTTAGCCGTAATTTTTAATGGAAACATATTCCTGGTGATTACTGTGGCCCCAGGGGGAAGGGGGGCAGTACCACTTGACACTTGGATTGGGGGCGTGTCCTATTGAGTCTCGGATTTCGATAATATATTTTTGGTCTGAAATTAAAAGTGAAAGATATAATTTTGGCTTTAGAAATTTAAAAATCTTTTATTTTTGGTAAATATTAAGAAATAATATAGATATGTTAATAAATTATCATACACGTGTGCATACTGCTATATTTTTGGGTTTGGGTTTGGATTTTCATTCCATCATATTTTTTGTGTCAGCTCAAGATTTCTTTGGATACACCCCCCTATCCGAGTTAGATGGTACTGCCCTCCCCCCATGGGACTGTGCCTGCCTGAGGCTGCCTGGGGCATGTGCTCTGAGGCTGCTCAAAACTTAAATTTGATTCAATTTTCACGGCCTTACGGCGTCTCAGAGCAATAAATTTTTTAATGGAATCACAAGAGTCAGTCTCAGGCAACCGTAGACAATTGCCGCAGGGAGTCACAGGCAATACTGCAGGCAGTTACAGCTAAATGAAAACCACCCTTTAGCGCTTTGTCTCTAAAAACGCTTTCCTATGGCAACAACTTTCCTTTTTGACATAAAAATACCCCCCCCCCCCCGAGAAATGCCGTTGAAAACGTTTCGAATTTAGTATGAACTTTTTGAATTCAAAAATACCAACCAAATAATGTTTGAAGGTAGCCTGAGCCTGAGATCAGTTGGAGGCGTTTAATAACAAAAATAAGGTATAAAAAGTTTTATTTGAAAAATCTTGCATTCATCTGACACATGATATATTCTTTGTATCACATGATGTTTGCTCCTCCGCTTGACAAGAACCGCTATTGCTAATGCGGGAGCGAAAGATGAAATTATCGTAAGCGCCACAAAAATATTTTAAATGGCTATTCGCTGCTGTAGAGCTAGGGGAGCTCAGCCCTCCTTGTTAATGCCTAAAAACGACTGAATTTAACTTTTTGGTATTGTTTTGGGTTATTTTCATATTGGGGCCCTCCTTGTTATTTTAGTGGCACTGCATTCCTGGCTATAATTTATAATCATTTTTACCTTGTGTTTATTTTCAGCTGTTGTTTTTGGTTTTATGGCGGCTGGAGGTTTTCTTGAAGTCTTCGTTCACCCCAGTGCAAAAGTCACAATTACTCAAAAGAGTGAATCATGGATTGGGGCTTGGTGGCTTGGTTTTCTAATTGGAATTGTCTTTGCTTTCATCATTGGAATTTTATTGACAGCATTACCCAAAAAATTCAAAACAAAAGTAGATAATAATAAAGAAGTGGCAATTGCAAAAGAATGCAGTAAGGTTTGTGAAACTATTATTTTTTGTGGCACAAATAAAATACGTTACCCTGGGTACCAAACTTTTCAATAAAAAAATGAAATTTAAAAACTGCAAAAATATAAAGTTTTGCAGGGAAATTTATGTTAAAAATTAAGCTTCACAAAACTGTACAATTTTCTTTTGTCTTTTAAATTAACAAATCAAATCAAGAAAGTTTCTTAACAGACACTATCCCACTTAAAACAGACACTATCTCCCTTAAAGAAGTGTAAGGTATCTGGCAGAAAAAATTGCCGTCGGAAGCTCTTCCAGATTGGTTGGGGGCTCAATGTACTCAGAACAATAGAGAACCAAGGTTTTATTAGTCTATTTTTTTTAAATAACCATTGTTCTCGAAAGTATTGGGGGGGGGAGGGGGATAACCATTGCGTTTTAAATAACCATCGTGTTTTTCATAACTTTCTTTTCAATTTTTGATATTTATTTGTTATTTTCATTAGACATTTGCTGGATCCAAAGAGCTCGATGAAAATCTTTTACTGACGAACATGCCAACTGTTTTAAAAGAATTGATTCTAAAAAATCCAACATTTGTGTTGATTTCCATTGCATTGTCAATACAATTCTTCCAAATCAGTGGTATATCAGCATTCGGCCCAAAGATATCTGTTTTTCAGTTTCGATTGACTGCATCACAAGTTACGATGTATTTGGGTGTTAGTTCTGCAATTGGTGCACTGTTAGGAAATCTCGCAGGTACGAGTATACAGTTGAACAAAGGCCTACTCCAACTCTTTTAACTCCCACTGTTTTGTTTATCGGTGTGGTAGTAAGGGAAACATCTTAGAAACAAAGCTAAAACAATCATGAACGCAAGGAAGAAGAAACTTATAATTGCAGTTGAGAAGAAGAAAAAAGAAAACGAGGACATGATTATTTTAGAGCTGTTGTTCCTACCAACCTCAGTGGTCAAACTATGATTCTTCTAGAGCTGTTGTCCCTACCCCCCTCAGTGGTGAAGCTATGATTCTTCTAGAGCTGTTGTTCCTACCACCCTCAGTGGTGAAACTATAATTCTATGGCACTGCGAAACTTGTTATTTCATCTAAACAATACATATTTGATATTCTAGGTTCAATATTCGTAAAAAAATTCAACCTTTCTTGTCTGGGTATCCTGAAGTTATCAGCGGTATTGTCAGCTATTGTTGCCATAATGAATTTGAGTACATTCATTCATTGCGATACATATCCTGTGCCCGGGATCAATACTAATTTTCCACAAAGGTATGTCCTATATCATAGGTTGCAGAGCTGTCATTAATATAAGCTAAAATATTTATTGACATATATATATTTATTTATTGGCATACATATCTATAAAATATTAATTTCTGATTTAGTTTTTATTTTCGTCTTGGAATTTTTGCAGATGAATTCTTGCCAGTGCAGTAGTAATTTTTCTTTATTTCGAACTTTGCCTACCTTATGAATTTTAGTCCAGTCAATCTGGGTAAAATATTTGATCAACCTGGAATAAATTGCAACAGATTTTATTTCACTTTTTTTAGCATCTATAAACATTCAAAAATGACATACTAAAAATTTACTTAAATAGGATAAGGCAAATTTTCAGAAAGCGGTGGTGAGATTTTATCGCAAAATTTTGTCTTGAAAAGTTGTGAGAACAAATCTTTTTCTAATTAATTATTTGTAACTTTAGTGTTTTTATTCAGGTTAACTTCAAAAGCGGTATAAAGATGTTAGCGGGAACACTGAAGCATGAGGGGGTAACGAGGGGGGCAAGGGGGTGAGGGGGGCTGAGGGCAAAGCCCCTGTTGCCCTTTTTCATGAAGGCCAGAGGAAGGAAATGTGTTCTTTTTAAATATTGAATGAAACGGTTTCACTGGGAAATGGTTTCACAAGGGAAAATTCAGTGTCAAGCGGTGATTGAAATATGCCCTATACCCGGGAAAGTGAGTCCCTATATTATGAAGGACTAAGTAGTCTCATCACTGACGATTCCCTTTCTAAAATTTCCATATTGCCTTTAATGGCTCTGGTGTCCCTAGATATTATGTGCCCAACATTGGTTAAACTGAAAATAGCTTTAACTCTAACAGTGTACTTTTTAAATTTGAATATATAGGCAACAGTCATCTCGACGTCTAAATAAAATCTATTGTCTGATTATCATTCTGTAAGTCATCATCAATCTCCCCGGGATCTTGGCAGTTCATGCATAAAACTCCTCGACATTCACCACACATTCTAGAGCACTAAGTCCATTCTTGTAACATGTACATCTGGAGTTTTTGCACTCTTTCTTGCAATTGCACCTGAAGATCTCTTCTTTCGTTGATGATGGGCTGCTTAAAGTCTGGCTGAGGCATCTGAACCTTTCTTCCTTTTTAAACTGCATCGCTATACCTTTTGCCAACTGAAAACAGGCGTGATGTCGTATCGCAACCAAAGAAGGCATGCAAAAATAAGATGGCATCACAAAGAGCTGGTCCTAACTTTGATTTTGAATACTTGATGTCCCAAAACTTTGTTTGGTATTTTATTCTCGACTTTTGTTCCGACGGCAATGTCCTTCTTCTTGAACGTATAATCTCCTACTGGAGTTCCTGACATTGATTCTAGAATATCCTTCCCAATTTTCTTTGCATTATCAACGTTGACTGCAGAAATCGCAACCTCTCCTGTGTCAATGCTAACAAGGTCTCTGCGGTCGTCAAATGGATTTCTCGCTACTGCATACTGTAAAATTTTCATTGCATCCTCGAAATCTCTAGATATGCGGGCTTGAAATGTTTCTTTGTGCTGTATAAGACTAAGCATAATAAGACTAAGCATTTTGCTTGATCCATTGAACAGTGTTAGAGGTCTAAGGCTTGGATATGGACCTTTGGGTTTTCCAGGCTTTTGTAGTGTTGTAAGGAACCCTTCTCCTATTGATGGAATGTATTGTTGAGTGGTAAATGATTCATTGATAGCTTGTGCATATATATCATAAATAACTGGGTCAGCATATTTTATCAATTCATTCTGCAAGTTGTCAGGACCAGAAGCTGTATTGTTTTTCAGTTTTGAAGCAGCTAAAGCAACCTCTTCTTGTTTTTTAATTCAATTTTATTTTGCAAATTGTTCCACTTATATAAGTAGAAGGGTTATAAAACTAATTAAACAAAGCTTCTATTTTATTAATTTAGAGTCAGCATAAAGCTTGTTGTCCGAGAAAAACAGAACAGCAAACCACTAGGAGCCAAAGAGGCCATGGATATCATCAACAGTCCAGATGTTCGCAAAGCTATGACCGATAACAGCATGGCTATCGAAGATGTTAAGCAAGGTCCGAGTCTTAATATATATATACATACATAGTAATCAATTTATGTAAAATCATATATAATAATATCTTCATTTGTTTTTGCTGCAAAAACGTGCTTGATGCTGCAGTGGCAGAGAAAATAGAAGTTGAGACAAGAAAACAAATTGTATGCTGCATAAAACTTGTTTTCTTGTCTCAACTTCTAAAATTATATATATATATATATATATATGCATATTAATTTTTGGATTTGAGCGTTGAAACTTTTTTTGCTGTTTGTATATATGTATGTTGAGAAAGGGCATAAATTTGTTGCTCTGTTGTGATTGGCAAAGGATATCATAGGTATAAATGTTCGTTCTACCTTTTTTTATAATAATTGGTGATTTGACATTAATTATATATGTTACATTTTCCTGTAAATACTTGAAGATTTTTTATACCGTGTATATATATATGTGAAAACCTTTAATAAAACAACTTTAATAAACAGTTGAATTTACCATCAAAACGTATTATGGTATTGTATCTTACATTTCGGTTGGACAAATCAAACGTTTTTGACGCTAAAAGCCATTATTATCTCCAATTATAATTTCATCTCTAACCTTCTATTTATCTTTTTTCTTGGTTTTTTGCTTGTATTTTAATTGTTTTGCCTACTTTAATTACTTCATTTAAATGGTATATATATTTTGTAGTTTGATAGCTCTTTTATAGTTAGTTCTGTTATCAGGGAAGTTTAAATCCAGAACGAGTACCAGTACAAGGTTGGAAAATGCACTCCAAATGACGATTTAACTTTATTTGTATTTTATATTCTATTTTCGCAATGTGAAAGGTTCTTGGTAGGTTATGTCTTCTCCTTTTCCCTATAATTAAGCCAATTTACTCTTCTTCTCGGAGTCTTCAACTTAGTTTTCTAAAAGACGATGAAAAATAGTCAATTTCACGTTGTAGATTCGAAAAGCACAACGTTGTGATACCCCATGGTAACATCATTTTCCACCAAATTCAAAATGTTTTCCATTTCGTACTCGTTTTGAGTTTAAATCTCCCTATTGATTCGTGCACATGATGTTCATGTATTCTTGCACTCCGCGTAGCATCGTTCCTTCATTTTGTTCACTTGTAAATTTTTACGAGGTAAAAGAAATATTTATATTATTTTATTTATATTTTGATATTCTATTTTAGCTTATTCCACGAAAAAAGCTCCTCCGAAGCGTGAAAAAAGAAGTGCTGGAGGGGCCATTATTGGTGCTGTTATTGGTGCTATTGCATTGATTGCTCTTATTATAATTATTGCTGTCATTATTATGAAAAGGTAAAAATAATTTAGTCTTCATATACTTTAGAATCAGAAAATTGCTTAAAGAGAATGAGCGGACAAACATGAGTCCAGCTCATCTGAAAATAAATTCACATCAAAAGAACCAATAATCCCATGGAATGCCCAACGGCAAAGGAGCTTTTTAATTTGATTGGCTACCTATTCATTGGTGCGGCACTAGCCATTTTTATATCCCTTGATTCTCTTTAAATAGTCGAGTTGCTATTGCATTTGGTATACAAAAACACTTTGTGCCACCCTTCAAAGCATATTCTGCTTTAGAAGCATGACAATTGCAAACTCTCAGTTTATTGTCGCAATTGTTCAGAACTTTGAATATTTTTGTTAACTGCCACATGACAAATTACAATTCATCGTTTTGATTGCATTTATTGTTTTCGGGACAGAAAATTACATCGTTATGTTTGAAACTTTAGTTTTTTGTTTAAAAAACTCTTCTTCTGCTATTCTTTGTAATTTCGAGGCCGTCAACATTTGATTTTTAGGAGAAGGAAAAATGATATGAATTCACACATTACCATGACAGAGAGGCTAGCAGTGAGAGGAAATAGCAAAGATGATCTACTTCGTTCAGATATGATGCTGCGTAACACTGTAAGTTATTTTAACTTCTGATTTAGCTAAATCTAAAAAAAATGGACCATATGAAATATTCATAAATTTAAGGTGGATTTATTTGTTACCAGAAGGCCAATCACAGGCTAGTATTATCATTTTGACCAGACCAATAACTGAATGGTGTTTCGACAATTCGTTCTTTTAATATTTCCAAAATTTCAACACTTTTGTCCGTGGCCATTGACCAGCTTTTTAAATGGCTTGATGGAAGCCAAGAACTTAGCTATCATTGTTTCAAAATCATTTTATGATGAATTTTAACTCATTTTAATTTAAATCATGGACACATTTTTCATTTGCATATTCTTAATAATTGTTTTGAATTATTATTAATCATATTTATTTTCTTAAATTATGTGAAATTATTTTTAAATACCATTTTTTGCGTCATTTAAAATTGCGTGCAGTTGATTTATAGAAATCAATTAGGAATCTCCTCAGATATGCATCGTGCATTTGAAAAGCTGTCGTTTAAGAAACGTCTTTCCTACCTGGGTGTATTTTTATCAAGCTTATGTTTTGACTGGTGAATCAATTTTTTTAAGGATATTTTATCTTGTCCTATCTGTAATTTTCTATCGAAGATGATCTATTTGTTGCTAGTTGATTTTGTAAAAAATATCTTTGACCCCCGCCGGGAAAGGCCATAAGGCTCATTGACAAACAACATCAAACGTTATATTTTCAGAAGGTAAATTTGAGTAGGACTTTACATTCATTTAAGGTATTGCAAGGGTAGTTTGTCATTTAAATTAAGCTGGTTTGCATGGGATACCACCTGCCAAATAAAACTTGCATAGGATTTGCCTGGTTAGCAGAAGTAAATTCTGGTGTGAAAGGGATGAGACTTAATTATCTTTTTAATGATATTATATCTTGTTTTATTTGTAATGTTTGTTATAATATTTATGCCAGGTTTTCGATAGATGAATTCTGATGATTTGATTTTTGCTTGAACGTATGTTTCGATATTTTTCAGGATGTTGGACTCGCAAACCAAGGTTATGGCGACGGTGTTCGTGCAAGTCATGTTCCAATTGACGAAACTTTTATGATTGATGTTGCTAGTCAGATTAAAAGAGAGCCTTCCAGGAAGGCAGAACCGGTCGGTGTACTTTCCTTTTTGGATCATCACTTCATTTTTATCTTGAATTTATTTACACTGCACTAGACCTGTCACATATTTTCCAGTCCCCTATTTATTTCAATAAACACCCTTTAAATAATAGCCGCACATGCCAGAGCGGGGTTAACTAGAAAAATATTGATATGTACACTCACCACCAGTCGCTGGTTGGCGTCCAGGAATCGAACTCAATAAACAAAGCGCCAATGCGTTCTAATAGACATCCTTTCAATTCTGAATAGAACAATCGATTTGTCTCTGTGAAGAGTAGATTTCACACCTTCAACTCAGCGAAGCTAATCATAACAAACGAAACCATAAAGTGTAGCTTTCTCTGTTTATTTCGATTTGATTGAGTGCACTTGGAGGTGTAAAATCTATTCTTTCAAATCGCAAATCGTATTTTTATACTTGAAGCCGCAATCATATCATTTGTTTAAAAGATGCTCCTTTGCTCATGAATACAGCAGAGTTTACACATGACTTACATAGCATAATTTTTGTTATTCTAGTACGAATCAATGCCTTGGTACAAAGGGGAAATGGGCAAAAAGGAAGTCGAAGCCAGCTTTGAAGAATGCTTCAAGTCAGGATCCTATATGGCATACAGAACAGAAGATGATATGCTTAGATTAGCTGTGAAAACACCTGAAGATGGTATTCTTCATCTGGACATCAGCAGAACACCTCGTGGGAGTTATGTGGTTAAGTACGGAAACAATGAAGCTGTGACACGTGATAATCTGATTGACATAATCGAACATTACCAAGTATCTCCTTTGAATATGGGCGATGGGACACCGGAAGTTGTCTTGACAGAACCTTGGATGCGTACATCGTTTTAGGTGATGAAATTACGAAAGAAGATAATCATGGCATGAATATTTAACCCTTTCTTTCCGGATTTGTCTTTAGGTAACATGCAATTGCATTCTGAGTATTCATTTTGCAGGGGGTAATGGAAATAAACTCAGTTTGAGAATCAAGAGATTAGCTAATGTTTAAATTTATGCAACGAATTAGCTTTACCTCCTAAAATATGATGTATTTCGTTGTTTAACAATAGGCTATATTTGTCCCTCGCTTATGAAAGGGTTATCAGAAGAAATCTAGAGTATTTAGAAATTAAGAAGATGAATTTATAGAATAAAACAATATTTGTTGTAATTTTTATTAGTTACTTTTTTGTAATTTAGTCACAATTCACAAAACTATTTACATCGTAATTTATTCATAATTTTGTGCGTTGCATTATTTTTGTAGATGTCCTTGAGTATGCAAAAATGATGGAGATTGATTTTTGAAAATTTTGTAGACACCATATACTTAGATTTTTGTGGGCTAGATTATACTTGTCAATGATCGACAACCGTTTGCTACTGAAGATGTTCGAATTTTTGCTTACGTACGTGCGTACGTACTTTTAAGGGCCTGTTTGCAATGACGCTTTCGGTTCTCGCTACCCGGCTGATCCACGAACCGGATATCGATTGACATAGGGATTGACAATCTGGATCCTTCTGGAGGGAGATGTT
Source organism: Phacellophora camtschatica (assembly GCA_036873815.1). Classification (NCBI taxonomy): domain Eukaryota; kingdom Metazoa; phylum Cnidaria; class Scyphozoa; order Semaeostomeae; family Ulmaridae; genus Phacellophora; species Phacellophora camtschatica. The sequence continues at coordinate 2,636 of JAYJMH010057427.1, read as the reverse complement.
GGTGGAAATTAAATGGACATTCTCGGTTTCAAGACTAGGCTTGAAGACAAATTTACAATTCAGGGTACCCAAAGGATTCGCATTGAGCTGTTTTAATCGCAGCTCTTTGTGCTAGATCGTCTACATCTACATCTGGGGGTACATCTTTAATCATCTGGGGGTACATCTGGGGATATTAGAGTAAATGATCGAAGCAACCAAATGTTAAATAGAATTTGAGTTCCTTGGGAACAAATCCCAGGAAGACAACAGGATCGCTTCCACGAGTACCGTCTCAGTGATAGGACCCTCCAATCTCTCTGTAAACAGGCCCTATGACTACATATACCTTGAATCAATTTTTGATTTTAGGTTTGCTTATAGTGAGATCAGTATATTGAGGACACTTTCAGTGCATGGGATCTTAAATACTTGAAGTTTTATATTTTATGGAGACAATTGCATGGAAACAAATGTTACATTTGATGATAATGTTTTTTTTTGAAAATAGAAATTTAATTCTGCAGTTTTATTTATCGCGCATTTAATGTTAAGGGCTTTAATAATTTTGAATTTTTCATGCATGCTTGACCAGAGCAGAGCTTATCGTGAAGGTATTGAAACCTGGTCGAAAACGTGAGATTTGATATTTCGATTTATAGTGTGGACTAGTGTCTGGCATATCCCATGTAGTGCGAATATGAAACTAGATCTTGTTGGAAATTGTAATTTTTTGTTGTTGGTGAGATTATTAAATCGTTGAAATGATGACTTTGCACGGTTTGTATCAATCAATCAATCAATCAATCACTACAATCAATCAATCAATCAATCAAGGCGTTCATTAACCCTTTCATGTTTGAATTTATTTCCAATTAACAGGGGAATTCTAATGTAATTTTCATGAAGCATTTAGCAACCAATCAGACTCAGGAATGGAGGCATTGGAGGGACAGGGGTGAACGCCCCGCAACTGCTTTCTAGGGGATTAGTCGGCCATTTTGCTAGTCATTTTGTATTGTTTTGCTATTGCTTTTGCAGCCAAATCGGCCAGATCTCTCCATGAAGAACCTTTTTGCCCCTTACCCCCCCCCTCCTAATTCTTCAAGCCGAGCTCCACCCCTAATTCAATTCAAACTTAAACTTTTGTGGAAATATCTGATATTAACATGAATTTCTGTCTTCATTCACGTCCGGAAAATTTGACATTTTATTTTGTTTAGCAATAAGCCGTATGGTTCTGCTTAAGGTGAAAGGGTTAAGTAACGCTCGAGGATGTCTTAAACTATGATTTAGTGTGTACCTTTATTTCTCATTTGTTATCAGGGCGAGACCCTCAATTCTATATCGTATGAATCACGCGTATGAATTACGCTTATGAATCACTCGTATGAATCACGTATCTCATTAAATGTAAATTTGTGAAAATGTACAAAGATTTTCTGTGATGACAAGAAATGTTGTTTCTTTTTTATATGCTTATATCTTTTCAGCACAAATTATATTTTTACAACTGGGTGTCCCAGATAAATATGTCGCCTGCTACACATTTCTAATTTAAAAACATTAACGTATTGTTTACTGCGAATTTATCTAAAATCGGTTGCATATTTCAAAACGAGAAACTGAAAGCGTGCAAACATAAACCCCTAAGGAGATTTTGAAGTTTTCTAATTTGTAATTTTGTTAACAAACTGAGTGCCGTTGTTACAAGAATCATTGGATAAAGAATGAAAATTAAAAAACTGAATTTGCGGCACCTGAAATTCATCGAGTTAGCTGCGGGGGATAGGCTGCGGGGGAAAAGATGACCGCACCAACTCGAAATCAAAAGCACATGAACACACAAAACAAAAACAAGATCTGCAAGAACGGTTTGCCTGCAAGAATTTGGCTCTTGTTTCTCTTCTCAAAGCTCAAACTCTGTTTTTCCTCAAGTCAAAGGTAACAATACACTTTATTACTATGTTTCGATTTTTTTGTATCATTGAGTTCAAAACATATTCGAGAATGCGCTCCCTGATCTACCAGTCCATCGAAATGTATATGCATCTCGCGTTGTCGTGAAGCGTGTTTCGCAAACGATCCCACCCATAATCAACCCCAAACAACACGTGAATAATATGGTAGTGTGAACCTGTGCAATGACCAACGAATTCAATAACCATTCATCAATTTTTCTGAGTGGGAATATATGTCGATGAGTCTGAGGAGTATGATCTGTGCATGCACAAGAGCAAATCAAAGGTTTGTTGTGTTACCGCGTACCATACAGGCGCAGATTCAGATACCATACAGGCGCAGATTCAGATACCATACAGGAGCAGATTCGCCTTAGATTCGCATTTCAGTCATTATTCCAATATTTCAACAGATTTAAAAAAATAAAACTCAAGAACCTTTTAGGTTTGCATTTCTTTTGTCCATTAAACCAAACATATTGATAAATTTCTCAATAGAACTTTCCAGCTAACTGCAAACGTAACTCTACTATTTTTGTTGTTGATAGCTTGTGGGCATCACCCCTTCGTACCATACAGGCGCAGATTCGCCTTAGATTCGCATTTCAGTGATTATTCTAATATTTCAACAGATTTAAGAAAATAAAACTCAAGAACCTTTTAGGTTTGCATTTCTTTTGTCCATTAAACCAAACA
>JAYJMH010057426.1:0-35709 GCA_036873815.1 Phacellophora camtschatica | reverse complement strand
CCGATCTGATATCTTTATTTAATTATTTACAATTGTATTACTTTATCATACTAAATTGTATTCCTTTTCTTCTATTGGTTGTATTTGTTGAGTTGTATTTAATGTAGTGGAATTTGAAATATATATTCATTCATTCAATTGTTTAATTTGTATGTATTTGCTACTGAAATAAATGATAAATTATATTTTGTCATCTTATCATCGTAGACATGCACTAATGATATGGTAATGTGGCAGAATATAATAACATTGGAGCGATGTTGACTAAGAAAGCAACACTAAACCAACAAACAATATCTTACATTTGGAAAAGTTAGAGTACTAGAAGTATAGTTATTAGACCAAAATACACAACGGATTCAATAGCCGCTAAATTGTTTACTTAGTTTGTCGAGAAGATTTAAGTGATAAAATCATTTACAATTTTTGCGCTCCTTTCAAGTTTGCGTTTTTGGCGCAATTTTTATCGCTATTATTTCAATCTTTCTGTATATACCATCCATTTGTTTTCAATCAGATTAGCTTTAAAATGCTGTTAGGATGACTGAAAAACGCACAACACAACACCCTGCACCTGTTTATCAGTGCGGGCCCGAAAAAACGCATAACAGCCAGGTAGGTACCAGGGAGTATTGTATGAAATAGCCGTTGGTCCGAGGTTGCGATTTCTCAAAAATTTGACAAATCTCCATAATGGCGGCCTTATTTCGAAATGTGGATTGAAATTAAGATTTTAGAAGTAAAATGAACTTGAAAATTTTCCAGATTCCTGAATAAGCTGAGGAGGCAATGCTTTTTTATTCACATTCTATCATTATTCTGGATTTTGGTAAAATGCGTGCTCTAAGTGAAATGCATGCGTGTAAGTGTTTTAGTAAAATACGTGTGTGTAAACGTTTTAAATGTTGTAAGCAAAAATATTATTGGTAAAACTTTTTAAAAGCACCTCTTACTGACTCTGTAGCTAGCTTGAATTAGTTCTCCAGTAATGCTGTGAAAAACCTTGGCCATTTGAAGCTGCAAAAGGCAACAAAGGATTGCTAAACAAAGCAACAAAATATCGGCAAACAAAAGGACAAAAGATTGAACAAAGCAACAAAATATCGGCAAACAAAAGGACAAAAGATTGAACAAAGCAACAAAATATTGCAACAATAAATTGCTGAACAAAGAAATGTGTGACAACGAATATTTGAAATTGGAATTCCAAGCTACAGTGTGAATCAAATTTCAAAACAAACATAAACAAAATTATTAAAAAATATAACTTCGATAAGCTTAACTCTGAAGAAAATGGTAGCATTTTTCCACGGTAAATAACAAAAGTACGCTATTTCAGATTTTCATACAAAGAAAATGAAAAGTGAAATATCAACAATCTGAGTGGAAGTACACAGCTCAGGTAAGAAGATATACAATGATTGGAAAATACAAATTATACTATCTATATGAAATTAAATTGAAATTAAAAATTAATGATACGAAAATACAGGATAAAGAAATATAAAAATTACACAAAGTGCACAAATATATAATTACAAAATGAAAAGAATTCAAAAAACTCAAAAATTAGGAAATGTAAAAAGTATAAAAATACAAAAATATATATACAAAAAATACATCCAGAAAATATGTAGAGAAAATATGCCAGAAGATATATACAAATTATACAAAAAATCTAAAAATATTGTTAGAAAATTCAAAAGATAGGAAATTCAAAAATTATAAGAAATATAAAAAATAAGTACAGAAATAAATACAAAAAACATTGAAAAAATTCAAAAAACTCAAAAAAGTAGGAAATGCAAAAATTTTAAAAAGTATAAAAATACAAATATATATATATATATACAAAAATATACACGGAAATATGTTTAAAAAAATACATGCAAAATAATTGCAAAATATTTATACATAAGGTACCTGTGGTTTGGAAAGATTTTTGATAAAATTGATCTCCCGGTCATTGATCGCCTGATACAAAATGTAAATTTCGGGGTTATCATGAACACATTCCACTTTCAACGGCTTTATCAACAATCGAGGGCTGTCTTGTTTGTAGTAACAACGAATCTTCCTGTAATCTTTTGGCCTCTGCAATGCAAGAAAAACGCGATTAAAAAATCAGCAAAGTATATTTGGAGCATGACGGACGCTGAGATTTTATAAACCCAACAACCTTTAATTGTTTTATTCCAAATCATTCAATATTAAGGACAATTTTTAATATCTAACCTAACATTTCGGCAATTTTGATAAAAATCATAGCCATTTTTAGAGAATTTACTGCCTTCAAAGCCATCCATATCGGCAGCAGATACCCGTATCCATATATTAGGGTGTACCCCTCCGGGATCTGGAGAAGAGTTTTAAAGTTAGTGTACCCTCCGTGCGAAGGATTTGAAAAATAATTTTTAGGCGATTGAGCATGGGTATCCACCATTCTGTGCTAAATTAAATGGCGAGTCCAGAAAAAAGTATAGTCACTTGGTTATTAAATGTTACAGTTGCCCATATAGTTACAATTTCCAGTTACCCAGTAGGTCCTCCAAAACAAACAAATGTTAACAGACTATATTTAAAAAATTCAAATAATTAACAAGGATAATAATAATATATAAGGAAGTCACCAATCCATACTAACATTATAAAGGAAGAGTGGTCAGAGCTAGAGGTAAAATGATTTGAAAAAAGGGGAGAAATTTCACAAACTATTTAACCCACAGTTTCCACAGTTTCCTATATCTTTTAATTGGCCTACAGTTTCTTATAAGTGGTTTCTTAAAAACAAATGTTTAAATAATGAATTTAGTCTAAGAGAGGTTGTCAGTTTCCCATCAACCATGCATTATGGGTGGTAGGACACAATAAAAATGCATGGGTGACGAGAAACCGAGAAATCGAAAAGCAGAAAACACACACAGATAATGGTAGGACACAATAAAAGTGCATAAAATGCATGGGTGATGGGAAACCAAAAACAAAAAAAAAAACACAACGATTCCTAAAGCCCGTGTTTACACTCAGCTGAGATTAACATAAAATGATATAAACTTACTGTGTGATTTGTATTGAAAACTGAACGGCAGGATCTGGAGTATGTGCTGTTGTAAAATAATTTATTATTGTTTACATCTTCTTTGTAATCGAACTGATAAGTTGTCTGAGTCACTTTGCCATTATATTTCTTTATTTCAAGAATAGACTTGTAATATTTCACATTGTTTTTCATCGTCGGATCAGTGGAATCTATTTTGAAAAAAAAATATATATAAAGCTTAGATATAAGGTGTCAGGTCTTCCAAAAAAGCTACAAGTTTGCAAAGTTATTGCGGGGAGACTTTAGTTTTAATATTTCTGTTTCTGGTTGCATCTAATAAATGAGACATCAACTGAATGTTTGAAACCTTTAGTCGGCAAATCAATTGAATAATCGCTGAGTTGTGCCCCATGATAACCAATTAAATGTTTCCTCAAAATTAAATGGTCGTCATTCCAATGTACATCTGAAAATTGGTTGCTCATGCCAAATGAGATATAATTTGAGAAATATCAATCAATGAATACCAACAAAAAATAAACACTAAGTTCAAGACTCTTCTTATCACTCGTGTAGCCTATTTTCACGGCAGCTTCGCAAACGTCTAGCCTTTTTATGGCACTCGGTATAAGATATAGGTGAAAATAAGACAAGTCGTCTTGTGCGAGCAAAAATTGAATAAATGCTAAAAATCTTAGATGAAGCCTGTTAGGACCGGACTTACTTCAAATAACAGGAACAAACTAGTTGTTCTCCTGCAAATGTTTTTCATATTATAAACCCGGAAACAAAAACGTTAATTCAGTTCATATGAAAATTCGTACAGTAAGAACTCACGGCTAAGAAACGGACTCAAAATTGATCAACAAAGGTAAATGGTGGAAATCATTTCAGGAGATAAAAGGCTGTAAGTATAACTTTTCTATCAAATTATTGGCGGAAAACTATGGCCACCTCTATATTTTTTTTTCAAAATATTAAGAAACCAGATGGGTCGATGTTCAAAAGCAAGTTTCTAGTGGCTCAGTATAGCGTGTTCTTACCGTATTAAAATTTCTTAAGCGAATAAAAAATTGCGTGTTCGTATATCCCTTGAAAATATGAAATTCATCACTTCAATCATTGCAAACAATTTTACTCCGAGAAGGAGCATATAACAAATTGCTAACCAACGCAAAATGTCAAATTGATCATATGTTAAAAAAAGGTATTTTACAAAAAAATTTTAGTGTTGAACAAATCAATTATATTCTTCAAAATTTCGATATTAAACAAAACCTTCTGTATTCTAATGTTTGCTCATTTCAGTTAAACCGTTTAAATAAAAGATCTCAATATTGTAAATAAATTTATGAAATTTTGACATTCGCAATATTTTTGTTATTTTATATATATGTAGAGTAATCAATCTATAAAAATTACAAAGACGCCGTTTACAGAAATACCACAGACAGCATGTCAATTCATAGCATACCTAGAACAATAACATAATACGTTTTTCAACTTTACGGTACACGTGATCATTACCGCATTTACACTGGAAGTCACCCTGGCACAAGCAAGACCAGTTAATATAAATGCTTCACTCTGACTGGTTAATCCAATAAACGAGTGAAGTAAGATTTGGAGTTTGTAGATTATTGAAGCCGGACTAACTGTGTCAATGGGAATGCGGTACCTAGACAAAAATTAAATTAGTTGCCGGTACAAAATTTGGTATATGCGAGAGAAAAAAGTTTGCATACATTTTGGATTATTTAAATATGGTGGCCCATACCTTTTGCATACATTTTGGATTATTTAAATATGGTGGTCAAACGGCATTTCAATTTCAGAAAACACTCTTAAATTTCAGAAAACATAATTCAATTTCAGAAAATACTTTTCAATTTCAGAAAACATTTTTCAATTTCAGACAACACTTTTCAATTTCAGAAAACGCAAATCAATAGCCATTACTAAAAGAGGGAACGGGTAATTGTGGAATCGGGGGAATAAGTAAACCGGGGAATATCTAGACAACGCGAAATAAAAATTTATATTGAAGCCAGTGTCAAAGTAGACATGCTTGTACTTTGGCACTAATTCCTGTTAATTGGTGCATGCGTGTACCTTTAATCAATATGGTTCACAGGGGCCTAAAGCCATCGTTTATTATTTGTAATATGTGCCAGTGATTCAAAGGATAAAGCCTAAAAAGCATAATAATTTCACCAAAACATCTTTTATACTTACTCAACTCCAACGCAAGTTCCGTGTAACGCAATGCTTCTTTATAATTTGAACTCTGCAAAAAATAACCTCATTCGTACATAAATAAAAACAAGAACGCGTCGAACAACGTAAGTCATAAAAATAAAAATTTGAATCAACATTTAAACTGATAAATATTTCAGGCCTCATAACCTGCAAGCATCAGCAACATAATAGCAATTCAACCATGTAACATACTTTTTGATATCCAACCTAATCTATACAAATAAACTTGTATGTTGAAAGTTAAAAATTGTTACTTTACATATTGATTTAAAGTGAAAATGTTAAATGTCAATTAAAACGATGTAAAAACAACTTACAATGTAGTACGCCCACGAAAGATGTTCAAAAAGCTCAACAAGTGACAAATTTCCAATCCTGTCTATTCCATCAGTCTCATTCAACATTCTGATGTGTTCAGCTTCTTCAAGCCATTCCAACATGCGAACATATTTATCGTTTTTGTACGCAAGAAGGCCAAGTTCATAACAATCTGACGCCGTAAATTTGTGAGCAGTAGGTTTCGCACCTTACGGAATAAAGGTCAATTAAATTCCAACATGCGAACATAATTATCGCTTTTGTAAGCGAAAACGTCAACTTCATATCAATTTGCTGCATAAAACCTGGTTTTCGTAAATCGTAATTTTTCGTAATTGCTCTTCTATGTGCAGGCATGAAACTTTGAGTGAGCATAAAACTCTCGTGTTAATTTCTTTCATATCGGAGAGAGTGAAAACAAAATTGCATTCGTTTTATCAAGCCACAAAGAAAATAGGCTATGAAGTACAATTTATGAAAACCAGGCATTTAGGAACATCATCATTTTTTTTTACTGCCATCAGGATCCTGTATATGTTTTTATTCTAATTCTGAACATTCTAAAATTTGGCGTCAAATAAACTCAAGAGTCAGCTGAGGTATTTAGAAAAATAATCAAGTAAACAATAAGATTAAGCTGGTTGCAATCCTCAAAAAATTATTAGCACATTTTAGTGTTTTCTTCGTCGTAATTTGTTATGTTAGCCACGTTTAAACGACGAGTGAAATCTATTCTTAAAATTTTGCCTCATGTAAGAAGCCTCGATACTTTTGCTTCACAGAGTCACATTAATTTATCATCGTTGGTTTATCTAATATGTTCATAAAATGCAGCTAGGAAAACAGCAGGACTGCAAATAAATTGATTGAAATCAAGATAACGAAACTATATGCTCTCCAATGACCTGCTTTTATAATTACTTTTACACAACTTTTGTGTGCAGAGCGATATTCACAATAAATCTTAGCTGATACGGCAGGTGAACACTCTTACGAACTGTACAAATATTTAAACTTTTGAATATATCTGCGACTTTAGTGCATATAATGCCAGCACGTTTTTCCAAATAGCATCTTATATCGATTAATTGATTTACACAAATGCACTTCAATTTCAGCAGGGCATAGATTTTCCGCTAAGCTAAACCACCAAGAAGCCCTTTACATAGACCCTGCATAAAACGCATTGCGGATGCCGGAACGTAGTTCATGCCGACACAAGTTTCTTGTTGACTGCCGGTTCGAGCCACCGTTCTTGTGCTTACATATGAGAGCAACGTGAAACTCCTGTCGCACTAAATTTCATATTATATTTTTCCATATGGAGGCGGATTGAAACAAAATTCCTTTTAATTATGAGACCACAGAATTTACTAAAACGGCTAAGCTAATACGTTGGAGAACACTATGATACACGTTAGCGACGAAAATTTTGCTAAATTTATTCTTAAAAATAACCTAATTTTTATTCGAATCTGAGAATAAAGACGAGGTCTTCTTGCCGAATTTTCTCATTTAAGCAATATCTTGTATTTAAGAAATACCTTGCAGAAACAACTTATATATATTAATATATATATAGTAAGCAATGTCTTAATCAGTAGATTATATCAAACGTTTTACCATCTTTCCGTTTACTTGTGAGTTGCTCATGGAAGAGTTTGAGTTAAGTAATAAGTACTGTTCTCTATACAACATCAAATACAGTAAGCAATGTCTTAATCAGTAGATTATATCAAAAGGAATTACCATCTTTCCGTTTACTTGTGAGTTGCTCATGGAAGAGTTTGAGTTAAGTAATAAGTACTGTTGTCTATATAACATCAAATACAGTAAGCAATGTCTTAATCAGTAGATTATAATAAACTTTTTACCATCTTTCCGTTTACTTATGAGTTGCTCATGGAAGAGTTTGAGTTAAGTAATAAGTACTGTTGTCTATATAACATAAAATACAGTAAGCAATATCTTAATCAGTAGATTATATCAAACGTTTTACCATCTTTCCGTTTATTTATGAGTTGTTCATGAAATAGTTTGAGTTAAGTATTAAGAAATAGGTCAGTACATTATATCGAAAGTGTTACTTCCTTTTTGGAACACCCGGTATGCAAATTCACAACAAAATAATTCCTACCTGGAACTTTGCCTTCGGCCAAATCTCTGGCAGGGATTGCATACGTTTCTTGCAATCTAAACAATCCAGAAGCAGCGCCGACAAAATCATCGTCATACGTTGGCAATAACTGCATATTTGTTTTCAAGATAACGTCAATATCTGCAAAAATAAAAGGTTTTTGTTAACTTTCACAAGAAATAATACACAAGAAACAATACAGTACATTATGAATGCTCATTGTACAAGAAACATGATCACAAAAAACAATGCAATGATAGAATTATTATTATTTTTTACAACTAATAATAATGGATTATCGTGCGACCGTGACGTTTTCCAATGGCAATTGCGATTTTTTAACCATAAAAAGAATGGTAGCAATAAACAAAAAATGCTCTTATGGTTAATGGTTAAGAGTTTATGGTTAATGAATAACAACTGAAAACATGCCTGAAAACTGGGTTGCTTATTAAAACAGCAAATTTAAATGAATTTAAGCTTGTACTGGAATACATAATATCAAACAAACAATGTAACATTCATTATACCTAACTGCACAAAAGAGCAAGATTGGAAACGCCCAGGGGGTACTTCCTAATTCTCAATACGAGGTGCCCATGCCAGCGTATTTTTGCAGACCCCCAAATATCAATCGGTTGGTGACCCCAAATATTAGTATGGCCTGGTGGTTAAGCAAGCATGGCCTAGTGGTTAAGGCGCCTGACTCACGATCGCAAGGTCGTGGGTTCGATTCTCACCAAGGTCATGCTTGCGGTGAAAGTGTGAGGAGAGCTGCTAACTCTTTGTAATTCCAGGCAAAGGGAAATTGAGATACCACAAGTTTGAATCGCAATTATCAAGAACTTGGCAATTCAATTTTTTGGGCACTCGTGGTTCAAAACCTTTCAAAACATGCTCCTTGATTGAATGTTTTCACGGACTCTAAATACTCTTGGGCATAATTCACAGACCCTAAATTTCAACTTTCCTCTTCTTTTAAATTCACGGACTCAAAGTATTGTCGACAAGATTCACAGATCCAAAATATTGATTTAGGGCAAATTTTCAGAAACCAAAGTTGATAGGAACCCTCCTGTATTGGAAATTAAGAAGTGCCCCCAGGTGAAGACAAAACCAAATTCTTCCAAGGAAGACTACCAAGCACCTGTCGAAGCATCCCTAAGTATTACAAGCACAATTTAACAACACGACGTCGCAAACGGCCATTCGCACGTGTGCAGGTTTTAAATATTAATTGTCTCTCAACAATGAATGAAACCTGCTATTGATTCTCGCCAAGAAAAATGATATTTTCGCGAAAGAAATGCTGCTTAAATTTAAACTGGTACCTTAAACGAATCAATATGGCAACAAGAATGATCCAACTTGTGTGTTATTGTCCAAAATACTTCAGCCACCTGACTAGCAGATGGCAACCTGTTTGACGTAATCGATCATCTTTTAACTTTGACATGGTCGCCATTGAATTTCAGACTTAAGATAACATAGCTAAACGTTCGGCATACGGTTTCGACGAAAATTCCTTGGTTTTCATACGGGATCATTCCGTTCGAATAAATAACAGATAAAGCACTTTTCAACATCTATTGTGGGGAGTTCCACAAGGCTCGGTATTAGGCCTCATTTTCTTCATACGCAGATGAAAATACATGAGTTTTATCTTACAAATGCATGCCAGAACAAATGTATGCCATAAAGATGTGCAGCAAAGCTGCCGCTCAATCAAATCTTCCGAAGAGACTCAAATTTGTCATTGGTTTTGAAGAAAGAAACATATTTGTTTAAAGTTTCATTTACTCTAATTTTAATTATTGTCCTATAGTTTGGCACTTCTCATCTGCAAAATCACTCCAAAAGGTCGAAAAGATACAGAAAAGAGCATTGAGATTTTTATACAATGATAATACGAGCACATATGAAGATTTACTTATAACAGCGGGTAAAAGGTATATGCATGTAAATAATCCATTTAGATTAGTTACTTTCATGTATATATTTATTTTAGAAAATAGAGTAATATATTCGAGTTAAAATAAGAATTATGTACATACAAAGAATCATTTGCTTCAAGCGCAAGGAAAGAAACAGAAAGATAAAAAGGAAAGAAAATCTATCAAATATGCTAGTAAAAAGTAAAATCACTGAAATCATTGAAGTCAACCCCTCCATAAAACTGTTCGTTGTTCGTTGTTTTTACACAAAGAATGATGAAAGTGAAATCACTAAAATCAACCCACCCATACAAATGTTCGTTGTTTTTACACAAGGACTGATGAAAAGTGAAATCACGGAAATCACTCAAATCAACCCCTCCATAAAACTGTTTGTTGTTTTTACACAAATGTATCATATTGTTTACAAATACATTCGATTTAAGATTTGATAATTATCAACTCGCTTGTTTTCGAGTATCATCCTGGAATCTACAGCCATAATATTGATATGTTTGCTTGTGTTATTTCCTGAGTTTTATTGTGATAACTACCGCTTCCTTTGGAATTGCTGGAAAAATAATTGAATGAATCAAGAAAAATTATGAAACTCGCATCAGCTCGAAATTAGCACTGCATTGCTTCAAAAACTTGAAATTCATAATTTCCATTGTGACTCAGACGCAAGAAAAACACTTAGATAAACCAAACAAAGTTTTAATGCTTGGTCATAAGGTAAACAGGCAGACATTTGGCAAGTGAGTCAAATAAATTTTAAGCTATAAAATAACAGTATGCGGCTGATTTTAAAAACTAAAGCGTAGATTGATAAATAAAATGCGAACTTAAGTGAAACGTTTTTCAATATAATTAGTCATCGATTGGGCCTAGTTTACATGCCGCATCGAAATAAATTGCAATTATTTGCAACGATAATAGGTTACATGATTGTTTTGAGTTAAAGGTCACATTTAAAATAATCGAGCATGCGCAGATCCCTGGTAGATTTTGGCGGCAAAAAACTCAATTTAATTCGATAAAGCGCATACAGATGAGTTAATGGGCCAGCTCGCTTTCAATTTGCTTCAACGCAACCGAACAAAACCGTTCTGTGTAAAAGAGTTGGTAAAGACGTTGACATTTTTGGGGAAAATAATTGCATTCGACGCTATTAAAATATGAGTTACGAGATAACAAAATGAAGAATTACGAGTTAAACGAAAATTTTCAATTTTTATCGAGGCAGAAAAGCAAAATTACTTCGTACCTCTTTATTTTAGAAACCAAACGAAAACCGACGTTGTTGGAAAACAATTTTGTCATCTGAAGTCAGCACCTTGCTAATAAATTAATACATCTTAGGTAGCATCTTACCGTGGTCAAATACCTATCCAATTTACGTGCAGTATTTAAAAGAAAGGGGAAATAAAATTTCTTTGAAACATTTCAACCAAAAGTTTCAACCAATCACGTCTCTTCTGCGACAAAATGTTTCCATGAATTTTCAAAACAAGAATGAGTGTGCATCACACAATTAGAGTTAACTTTTGGCGATATGATTTTACAATAGGTTGAAGATTAATTATAAATAAATTTGTTGCTCTATGAAGATATGATTCTGCTTCAGCCATTCGGATATTAATATCTATGCCGTATTAGTTCGGAGCCGTCCATTGTCAAGCTGTCTTGTCACCACCAGTTCCTCGCGTCGTTGAGCAGAAGAAGCAACAACAAGAAGTTTGTCAAACTTGTTGATTTACGTGCAGGGCTGCATGAATTACATACAAAGTAAGGAAGCAAAATTTCAGAAAATCTAACAAAATGTGGCACACAAATGAACACAACTTTTTCCGTTACAGATTTTTTTCCTCCAGAAAAACGTTTCTGGAATAATCTTGCAGTAGCTTTTCGCAACATTGCGTTATTGTGGCAACATAATTTTTTTTTAAATTGCTTTAATTTAACTTTTTCATTTAATTGTTTAATTGTTTTAATTAACAATTGTTTTAATTTAATTGTTTTAAACTGTTCTTTTTTAACTTTTTTTAAAATAAAAGCAATTTCTTCTCAAACAAGACTTTGTAAACACAAGCAATTATCGTTTAAAGAAACTAATATCTAAAAAATATCCTCGTGTTAATATTATTTCCTCCATATGGGGGTACCCCTTCCCCCTCTTGCACAGCATGCAGGATAATCTTAAACATACCACAATGACGGTTATACATTGCCCAATTTTACAACAACATAGACATTTCAATAACATTAGTGTTTGTACAAAACATGATTGTCATTGTTTGCGAAGCGCCAAAATTCCGCTTAAAAGACATAATTCCTAAATTAATGCTTAAAAATTATCAAAATATAGGAACAATTTTTTTATATTTGTAATGAAAATCCAATATTATCACTCACCATTTAATTTCTCATCTGAAAGGTTCAGCATACTTCCAAGCTCTTTCCAGCCCCATGTAAACCTTTTCAAAAGAAGATAGGAATTAATTGGATTGGCAATATACTCCAGTGGATTTTCTTGCGATAAATTCGTGGCTATTTCGACCGCCTCCGCAAACTGCCTCAAGCCTGCCAGCTTTTTCCTCTCAGAACTTATGTAATTCTTAGAAGCTTTGACGAGCCTTTGCTCTAAGTAGACAAGGTCCTCAAGCTGCGACACCGCTGCATAAAACTTCGGCGAAGAGTTGACGAAGGTAAACAACAGGCATCCGACCAAAAACATTTTGAAAGCGACATTCGTCAGCTGATCAAACGAAGACATTTCGCTCGAAAACCTGCCTCTCAATGACGGTTAACTGTTTTCAGAATCTCCCAACGAAAAATGTGTGATGAATAACAGATATTCCTAGTTTAATCTTATGGTCTCTCAGAATCAATGGTGACTGAAAGTATACGATTTCAAACCGAGAAAAAACAATACACAGTGATGTATTTTCTCGCGCCTGATGTTAACTGTTCGTCTGAGTGATATCTTTAGCTTTATCCGAGAATATGTGCAGTATCAATAGAACATATCGTTTTCAACACTCTAACGCGTAAAAGTCAGCGTAATTCAAATGATGAAAATTAATTCACACAATCAAGACGGTCCTTCATTAATTATTCATAAAGCAATGTCTTTCACCAAAAAATCTTTAAAAAAATACTATTCCTGAATCCACTCGCAAAAGCCAATGTAAAATATAAATGGCGAGAAATAAATTATTATACCAAAATTATATATTTCATCCAATCTCACGCAATAAAAGTAATAAATATCATTCATAAGATGTTGCTGCTGCTGTTTGCTTTGAAATTATTCAACCACGAGGGCACGGAGCGGGTTTCGATATTCAATCTCTGATTTTCCCACCCGCTAAAAGAGCACAGAGAATAGCGAAATTGCCCTTTTGATCAGCACCATCAAGCGCGGAACGTTCGTGGTCGCTGTTAATTTCTTGATGAAGACAATTGATTTCTCGAAAACTGCTGTTCTCGTTTCAAAACCCAAATTTCACCATGACCAAAAGGGCACGTTTACACGTGATTGGATCCAACACAGTCAAGGGTCTAGAGTCTTGGGTCTAAACAGTCAAGGGTCTAAACATCGAGAGTCTTTCGATGTATAGGGAATAAATCAAATGCTCTCGATGTAAAATAGCATTGACCGAAATTTCATTACAATTTGTCTCGATTTCAGATCAATATTGAGATTAATCAGTATTTTATTTCAATAATTTTACAAAACATTCAGTGATACATTTGAATCATTACATAATTCCCGCCATTCGCTTTAATTTTGGTCGCACTAGTCTTGTTTTTAAGCAGGCCTGGTTTTAACGCTGTAATGCTAATGAGTCCAACTTGACGTCAGCGAGAAAATCAAAGAGCAAAAGTACGGTTTGTATAATATAATAGGTTTAGAAATACATTTGAAATATGCCACAAATTAAAAAAAACTCCGGAATTGATAAGATCTTCGGTGGTCGATTGGGTTGACGGTGATATACCTACCAAAAAATCGTTTACGGGAGTTAACTCTCCTGGCCCAACTATCCGATGCATCGCCTTGCCGAGCTAACATGCATTCTATTTTCTCATTTCCGTCAAATAGAAAAATCTTCCACTTGTTCAGCTGTAATTCTATGTATAAGTAAATATTCTCTAAGCAATGATTGAGCTGATGGAAAAAACTTTGACTTGCGTAATAACAGGGTGAGTGTGTTTAATAAATTTAAATTTGGTCTCTTCTTTGTTTCACAAGTTGACTATCTTCAATAATAATCTGTCTACCTTTGTCCCAAAAACTGGTTATTTTCTGTATAAAACCATGATACGGCCATTGTTATTTTACTGTTATCCACTGCAACTTGGCTTACCTCAATGACTAGACTAAAACTGTTAGCCCACGAACAGATAATCTAGTACTTCTGACTTCTAAACTGAGCACGTCAGCATGTATAAATGGTAACAATTATTATCGATAAAAGAAAGGTTTTCGGATAAATTATAAAAGCTATCCCAAAATTGGTTCTTTTCTTGAATAATTCCATATATTTTATCAATTTTGTAATGTAAATTTTGTAGGTAATTCCATAGGAGGGGCTCTCAAAGTAGATTGGGTAGAATGTAGGTAATTCAATAAGAAGATGGTGAAAGAAAAGGTAAACAAGAACATAGAAAAAACATCAACATATAAAGGAAAGTAAAATGGAGAAGTTGCGGTACCAGAAGAATGACAAATTTGAGAGGCAGAAGTATTTGAAAGAGATGAGCATCAGCGAGGTAGCGGATGTAATGGGAACTAGACTTAATGTGTGGGACATGAAGCAATTAAGGGACAGTGCAAATTTTATTTAAAGACGGGGCAACTATATTTTCTGAATCCAGTCGCAACGCGGTATTGACTTTTCCCTTTTTAGTCGACTAAACAGAGAATCTTGGATTCAAGTACATTGAAATTTCCTAAAAAATAATTTATCTAAACTTTAGGCTAAATAATATGCATGTATGGTATCAGAATTTAAAATTATCAAAATAATAGTAAATCTAGATAGTCGTTTTATACCAGGTGAAGTTTGGCTATACATATGTTTAGCACACATATTTTTTTAAAGACATTGTTCACATGGCACTAAAATTTTTCACGAGGCACTAGAATTTTATGACAGCGACGCGACTTTTATTAATTTTTTTCATTTTTTGGCTTGCACCGGCCTTTATTAAATGAATTTCGCACTGTCCCTAATGGGAAAGAAAGAGCATGTTTTTATTGTAATGAAGAAAAAGAAACAATAGAACACATAACTAGACTACCTGTACAGAAATGAAAGACGATTTGAAACGAAAAGTCAGTTAAAGCTGGAGAAGATTTTTTTTTTTAATTCAAATATTAAAATTTACAATATATCTTACATTCTAATATACCTTTCTAATTATTATAAAAAACTACAGGTACAATACCATGGAGAGCAAGAGACAATGACTACCCCATGGCCAATATAAAAAGACACGCAACGTTTAAAATAAATACAACTACACTACGAACGATTAAAAACTAATAGATAATATACTAGATTCTGGAGAAGATCATTCAATAATTTGCCCATTTGTATAAGAGAAAAAATGGCGCGAGCTGACCAAGGAATAAACTAAAAGAAATAATAAAAAACATAATAAAAGAAAGTCTTGCAGACATGTTATTGAATATTTAGTGTTTGTTGGAAACGACAGAGTGGATGATAAGAGATTCAAGATTTGATGTTTTCTATTTTCAATTATTCGCGCCAAAATTCTCGTTTGGAGAACGAGATTACGAGGTGAAGTGGAGTTCCTAATGAAAAAGCAAACATGGCGAACGCAGCAAGATCTTTCTACAAATTCTACATCAATTGCATGAACACGAAACCATGGACAACGACTATCCTATCGACTGGTGAGGTGTTTATTCTTTTGAGAGTTGGATTTGCAGTTGCGACAGTCAGCCAGTTTAGTAGGGATATTAAATTCCGACCGGGTGGGCCTTTATTAATATTATTGCCTTTAAATTAAGAAAACACACCACAAACCACGATGATGTGATATTATATGGTCCACACAATATCATCAGCTAGTGTAGGGATACTATCCCGTTTGGGTGTAATGGCACCGGAACGGGTGTAATTTTCAAGAACAGCACAGCCTTGCCACAGCACAGCATAATCTTGAATTCTCTGAGAGGGAGAGAGAGGCCTAGGCCTAGGGCTGCTCTAGGTACTTTCCCCCATACAGGAAGTGAAAATCTATCCTTAATCTCCATCATGCAGATTATGCATACAGTCACAATTTATAGAAAATTTGTAAGCACAATTCTGCACTAAATTGTTTCTGCAGAATTCTGCACTAAATGCATTTAAACAATAGAACCTTCATGATTTTAATTTTTAAGTTGTGAAAAATACAAATGCAATTTGCATCTGAAATGTTTTTTAAATAGAGGTACACATACTTACATTTCTGTATACCCTTAAAGGTGTCCTGGTTGGCGCTGGTGATATCATTGCACAGCAAGCTGTTGAGAAAAAAACTTGGAAAAATCATGACATCATAAGAACTGCCAAAATGACTGGCATGGGCTTGATCATCATTGGACCAGGATTGCGAACTTGGTACATAGTACTAGAGAAACTTGTCAGAGGCATGGGTAGAACAGTTGCCTTGAAGAAAATGTTGCTAGATCAAACAATTTGGGCTCCCTCTTTTCTTGCAATGTTTCTAAGTACCGTGAGCATTCTGAATGGTAAAAATGCTGCAGAAATTAAAGATAAATTCAAAATGGATTACATTGACATTATGAAAGTGAACTATGCCATATGGCCAGCTGTTCAGTTGTTGAATTTCTATTTCATACCCATGCAACACAGAGTTATTGTTGTAAATTTTGTAGCATTATTCTGGAACACATATTTGGCGTATGCTTCACATAAACAGCAATAAGTAGCATCATAAAATTGTATTTTAATCCCAATAATATTGATTTAAATTGATCAAGGATCAGGTCCCCTGACTCAGTTACAAAAGTGTGTGACTTATAGACTTCTCAAAGAAGTGCAGAAATTTGGTGAAGAATACTCAAAGTATAAAGCCATTCAAAAATCTTCTTCATTTTAATTTTATAAATTGTGGATTTATTTTTTCACATTGTCACATATGCTGTGAATTAATAAGAAACTTAAGAATTGTGTACAATCTGTTTCTTTATTTTTTTCAAGCATAATGAGAAATATCTTTGGTGTTTTTAACACAGGGAAGGAGCTAGAATCTGTCTGCTTCTTGGGCAAAATTTCATGCAACTGTAATGAATCATAATCACACAGAAATACAGTCAAACCACAGTGTTTCTCAAAATCTTATGTGTGTTACAATGCATATGCAGGTGATCATATGATTTAAAAAAACAGACTTCAGAATTCAAAAAGGTTATTTAGAACCGTAGGTGCCAAATTCTTGGGGATTCCTAAATTTTTATCTAATGTAGGAAAGGAATTCTCCAGTCTGGGTTATCAGTTCAGTTCAGTTTCATATATTTTAAATTCCACTACAAACAATTTTTTAAAATAACTAAATAGACAAATAACTAAACTACAAAAATATAAGATACAGAAAATTGATACATCAGTTAGCAAAATTAAAAAATATACATTCAACAAAAAACAAGAGAAAAGATAAATTGTATGGAGGGAATTACTTAAAGGAGGATCTCTCTCGGTAGTCAGACGAAACGAGGAGAGAGCACCCCCTGTTTTAATAGTATTTTATATACATTTGATCAAGATTATATACTTTCATCGAGATTATATGCCTAGGGCGGATGGTGACCTTCATGTGCCTACTATTCAAAGATCAATTTTGATAATTATTTTCAAAGAGGAAAGCTTTGTAATGTTACGATTGCCCTGGCGTTCGTCAACTGGTTACATCGTCATTTAGAATAAATTTACAGAAGAAACGTATGGCGAAAAATAAGAAAAAATAAGAACATTTCAAGCCTCAAATTATCAACAATTTAAGAGCATTGAGCCTCTGCAAACATTATCTGGTTCTTATGAGAAAAAAGATTGTATATGTATATAGCTAGAAGCTGATTACAAAGGTTCTTAAATATTTTTTATAATATTTTGAATTATTATTTTAATGGTAAGAAATACCAGTTTCAACAAAAACATATCACCATGCTTTTATGAATTAATGAAAATTTATGAATTATGGAATGTTTGGCTTGTTGACTTATTTGATGAAAAAATTGTGTATTATGCAATTCAATTTTCAATTAAACTTTTTTCCTAGAAATCCAACAGCTAAAAATACAATCCAGAATAATAGTTGGTTCTACACCAAGCTTAGCTAGCCTGGTCTGCTTAAATTAAAGTATATAAGTTACAAAAAAACAGAAAGGTAATAACATTTTGTTGTGACACTCTGCCTGTGACTCCATGGTGCTATATGGAAACCAAGATTTAGGTGCACTTAGGAACCATTCATATACATTGTTTAAAGTTGTTTTAAAAATTCGTTTTAAACAACAAATATGAAAAGATTTTAAAGTGCCACTAAATCTTTTAGAGAGTTTGGTTTTATCTAAAGCCAAGCTATTCAACAGCTTGGTGAAACAATTATTCTTCTGATTTTTTAAATGCTTTCGGGGAAATGGGGGTTTTCCTCACCCCACTTTAAAATGATTCAATTCGTTTTGCACTCATTCGTGAGCCTTTTCTATTTGCATACAAGGGGGGGGGTCAAAAATTGTCAAATTAATGCATATGTACTGCCCCCAAATTTTGTTGGATTTTTATTAAATTTTAAAACACATCCAACTCCACATTTATAACGACCCCTATTCATTTGACAACTTTAATTGCTTGGCACATTTGCCAATCACCATTTAAAATTAACAGAAAGAGTTTTACAATTAGATAAATAACTATATTCATTGCTTGCAGATTCTGAGTCAAACAACCTGGACCAAACGATAGAGCAATGCATGAAAGATGTATGCACACTTCGGAAAACAATCCCACTGAAATGTACTGCGCTTCTGGAAGAAGAGCTTCGAATAAGAACTCCTGTTATGGTAAGAACTAATTCTGCACGGTAAAATAATAGAAGTTTAGAATAGTACACCAACGCTAAAATACCCCGGTAGAAAAACATCCTCCTTGGGCTGTTTCAACATTTCCCTGCCAGAAATCCGGAGAAAACTGGCAATCCTCAGCCCAGAAAAGCCACAATGAATGAAAAGAAGGAAGATTTTCCCTGCTGGCTTTCTACTATGCCACACAGATCCGCAGCGTATTTTTAATTTAATATTTTTTTCGCGTATACACTTTAACTAATACACATCACAGATCAGTGATACACATAGCACCAAATTTCATTTCGCAGGTGGGGGGAAAAATCCTTTGCAGGAAGAAAAGGAAAAACGCTGTGGAGGAAAGAGTGTGCCATTCAGCTGATCATTTAGACCGGGGTGTTACAGTTCTATATGTATCTACTGTTACCTTTTGCTATTTATTGTTTTAAAGTCACACGTTTCGGTATGAGCAATGCTGTATTTTGGTATGAAAAAAATTTTTTCCTCCGCAGATGTAAAAACCTCTTCCTCCGCAGAATAACAATTTTTTTTACCAAAATGAATGTTTCCGCATTGCTCATGGTTTTGAGACATTTTTTGAGACATATTGAGCCTGGGGGGGGGGCTTATGCAAATTTCAACCCTTGATAGGAGGCTTTTTTGAGAAGGGGGTTTATTTAAAAATCAGCTTCCCTGAGAGTGTTATTTAAAAAAAAAGAGTATTATCTAAAAACAATTACCTTCAAGAGGGGGAGGGGCTTAATCGAATTATTACGGTATTTGGTGTCGCCAAACAGATTATCCAATTTATTCTTGAACAAATCTACATTTACCACGGAAGGTTAAAAATCTCTCAGTGTCCAAAGAAATTGTTTATTTTACGACCTCGCACATTTTGTTACATGCTTTAATAAAAAAAATTGAGGGAAAATTTCTTCACATAAGAGCCTATTGGATTCACAGGTAACAATTAATTTCTTATTTCTTAACTTTGAAGCATAAATAAACGTCAAATTCCACAAGAGGAAATCTTGCTCTCATTCTATTTCCCGAAATGTTTCAGGAATGCCTGTTGTAGATCCATCACACGGACAGTAGTCTGTGTGCAGACTCAAAACTCCACTTTCTCAAAGTGTGCACTTTAATGTGTAAGACTCTACATTTGATGGAGGAGAGTTTTGAAGCTACGCAGACGTAGGCTAACGGACAGACACTTTAGACATATTGCAGAGAAGGCACCTTTATGTGGCTTCTCAATTATGATATCAGTTATTTTACTCCACGTGTTTCTGTTTTTGGCTTAAAAACTAACAAGCTGCAAATCTTTCCCGTTTTGTAATTTTTTAATTTTGAAGTCTGGATTTTTACTGCAAGTGTGCTTGAGGTCATTATTCAAAGTCGTGGCATTTGTACACTGAAAAGAACTTCCCTAGAATGTTTTCTGTTGTTGATTCAAAGTAAATGTCTAATCG
Organism: Phacellophora camtschatica; assembly: GCA_036873815.1. NCBI lineage: Eukaryota > Metazoa > Cnidaria > Scyphozoa > Semaeostomeae > Ulmaridae > Phacellophora > Phacellophora camtschatica. The sequence goes on along the minus strand of JAYJMH010057426.1, from coordinate 15,446 downwards.
ATTTATTTCCTGGAATTTCTGGAATAGATCTCAATATGACCAAACAGTTTCCATCTTAACTGTAAAATGTAAATAGATTAGGATAATCGCTGCAACTTATGTGCAATGCAGAATTCGATATCCGATGGGGATTTTTTCTGCCTATTAATTTTGACAAAGTTATTGGCGGTGAAATGAGTCTAATCTATCTTCGTCTTGTTGCGTCATAGCCCACCTACGTCATGTGGGCTGACATTTACTTTACAAAACATTCATCAAGCAAAAAAGCAGATTTCCACATTCCACACAGAACTATGTAAATCAGTTTGTGAAGTACTGCATATTGTTCACCAGTTTGACACAATAAAAGTTACTTGAACAAATATTATATCTATAAAAATAGATGTGTTTTAATTACGTCCACAGGAGACACCATCATGTTCAATATCAGACTCGTGTACAATGGCTGATGAACAATGGCAATCATCCCTACAAGGTAAGTGTTTTAATTCCCTTTTTATAGAAATAAAAGGGCAGTATATTTTTACCCTGAATGTGAAATATATGTTTTTACGAAAGTCTAATTTTGTGTCTAGTCAATTTTTAACACCAAGGCAAATTTTATAACAACTCTGAAATCGAAACACCAATTTCAAAGCGGTTATCCATTGAAGACAAAACGTAATCTCTCAACTGGAAAATTAAAACATAGGGTTGACCGCAGGTTGCTTGTTTTAATTTTCCAGTTGAGAGAATTCGCTTTGTCTCTGTTGAATAATCGCTTCGAAATTGGTGTGTTGATTTCACTATTGTTACGAAATTTGCTTCTGTTTAGTTGCATATAATGTAGTCTATTTGCAAACCATTTGATGCATTTCAAGACACGTTGGGGTGTATTTCTGGCACTTTGGGGATGTATTTATAACTATTTCCGATCAAAAGACTTTTCTTTCTTTTTCCTCAGATTTAGGGCGTCACTTGAGAGAATGTAATCAAGCAATTAAAAAAGGTTCTCTTTCTGAGGTGAGGATAATTAACAAACCACTTTAATTGACCTTTTCGGAAATAAGCTTCATTTTCCATTTTCAATATGTCTTTTGGGTCCTTTGGGAGAGAAAGAGGCAAGGATAACCATTCCCAGAGGAAATACAGCCCTAGGCATTTGTTTTACTGAAGCCTGGTTTTCCTTTTTCACGGGGTGTTACAAGCAAGGGCGCCAGAAAGAAACTCGATTTCGAGGGCAAACAATAGAATAATTAAGAGATAATCATGATTGTGGTAGGGCAAGGGGCGGCTACCCCCGCTGTTCCGGCGTCCCTTATTACAAGGATTTAGGACCCAATGGCGCTTGAAATTGATAACAAAACTGCTCGCAAAATTTTGGAAAACACGCAGAAATGATCACGAAATGGGCACAAAAACACTATATATTAATACTAATAAGCACGATAAAAAGTCATTTACATTTCCAGCCTGTTAAATCGAAAATGTCTGCGATACACTGTGATGTGATTGTTGCAGAGAATTAGAAAAGCAGTTTCCATTTGCTGCAAGAACTATTCCTGTGGCACTCAGCTACTATATGGAAACCAGGCTTAACTAATACCATCGGGGAATCCTGCAAACATCTGCTTAATTGAGACTATCGCAAGTTTTCAAACGCACCCTAAAAATTCAAATGAGTGGTTTCATGAACAATAATTTGTGAAAACGTTTTCATGAAGTATATTATCTGAAATTATCAGCCAATTAAGACACAATTGCCAAGTGTAATGTCATTTCAATAAAAAGCTGATAACTAACGGTTTAAATATTTGGTCTAGCTGATAACTAACGGTTTAAATATTTGGTCTAGCTGATAACTAACGGTTTAAATTTTATACCCATCATTGTTTACTTATAATAATTTTAGATTTTTCCCCATCCAAAACTATCCGATAAACCCCCTTTATAGGATATTGGGTTTGCCCATTGCCTACTTGTGTTTGACTTGCTACAAGTCTCAATTTTATTTGTTGAAAACAACTGCAGCGCAGCGTCAAAATAGTTCATCTAGTTTACACTTGGATGATTTGACAGATCTGTTTTGAAAGCTATTTTGGTATGCCGAGTTGGAGGTGTAGGTTGCGCTGCATTTGTTCTTGGTGAATGAAACTGACACTTATAGCAAGTCAACCTGTTTTGATAATATGCTTGAGTTTCTAGCTATGTGTTATGATAAAACTGCGCAATTTTACCATGCAGATGCTGAAAACCCTTTCTGATCGGTGCAGAGAACATAATTTGTTGCAAAATGTCCAAGAAGGAATGGGCCTCAACGACACTAAAGCATTACTATTTGGCGAAAATCCGCAAACAGCGCAACTTACAAATGCAGACGAATCGCTTCAGAACGACACAAATGAGGACAAACTACACAAAAGATCAGCTTGCAAAGTGTTGCCGTCAATTTCCTCACCTGTATCGAAAAAGGAAGACGTCAAAATTTCGAGTGTTTCGAAAATACCTCGCTTGAAGCAAGAAAAATCTACTCCAAAAACCACCCCAACTTCAAGGGTATCGTCGTTGAGAAAAAGACGTTTGGCTAAAACGTAGACTGTAAATACCGGAAACTGTTGATTTCTATAAATAGTCACTGTGAAGTCGTTTATACCGTGGTCTGCTGGAGGAGCCTAAAGCGTAGACTTTAAATACCGCTAGATTTCATTTAAGGCGAAATTCCTAATTGCCCTTTCAACGAATTCTAACGTTCATCAAACGATATCTGTGTGGCGAAAATAAAGCGGATATCTACGCATTTCTCCCCCTTCCTTTACTTAATATATTTTTGGTACGGGTATGTGCCGTCAATATGGATGGGTTTGAAGGCAGTAAATTTTCCAAGCATGGGTATGATTTTTAGCAAAAGTGCCTTGATGTTGGGTTAGATGTTAAAAATGTTGGGTATATACAAAAATTTGAGCATTGAAGATGGGTGGGTTTATAAAATCTCAGCTGCACACCCCCCGAGCATTTTCATATTTCCCAATTCCCTGTCAGTTGAATCCCAACTCCCATTTTACCCCTATGTGTAGAAACACGAAGTTGTTTGTTGGGAAAAACAGATTCGACGAAACCTTTATTCAAGTCCACTGATATCAGTTTTTTGATGAAGTCGCAGCTAATCAGGTCAAGATTGATAAAATCTAACCAATTCTAGCTAATAAAATTTTCGCGTGGCTTTCCTCAGCTTTTGAGAAGGGCAGTCAGTTTATTATTTCATGAAGAAGGGGAAAATACCGTAAAACAAAGGATTTACTGCTGAAGATAACAATACGATTTATCACCCTAAAGCCCCAAAGAATAGATTTCACGCTAGAAATAGTCACATATCATAGATAATCGAGTCTCATATTTTCTTCGAGAGGCATTGAGAGTAAGGCAACAGCGACATTAGCAGCACAGGCTCAGAAAGTATTACCCCCAAGCAAAAAGAACTCTAAAAACCAGCCATAGCACGCGCAAGAATGCCTATACATGTTCAATGCCAAAAGAAAATTGTAAAATATTGATTCAAAACATACATTAGCGTAGAAGATTCTCTGCTAAAAAGCTGCTACGAAGAGCAAATCCAACTGACTTTGGAGTTACTAATTTGAAATACATTCTATTCTCGTACGGTTTTCGTTCTGTTTTGGTCAACCAAGGAGTAGGGGATAAAACAACGTTTATAAAAATTACAAAATGATGACTTATGATCATTACTTGATGATTGAGAAAGGGCAGCAAAGAGACATTGCCACTTACAGCCTGATCTTGGCTCTCAAGGTTAGGTGAAGGTCCTCATGCAGTCTAGCTGCACTGGCGAGCCTAGCCATGGGACGAAACTGGCCTGTAGCTGACTGTTTCAGGAGTAAGTGGTATTCTCCCAATAATAATCTAAATATTTCCTGTGATGAAAGATTGTGTAAATGTTGTGACATGCAATACGTGGAGTCAGAAGCTCATTTACTTCTGTCTGTGCTGGAACCAGTCGTCTGCGGATCAATTGTGTTTTATTTATTGTGTAACTTTTATTAATTTTATGTTTGCCTGTTGCTTCTGTTTACAATTGTTGTAATCGGTATTAGGGCCAGTTGCCATGAATTTGATGATTGATAAAAAAACTATTTTTATCTAATTATTGTTGTATAATATTAACAGTACGAATTGTAACTCTTACACTTCAATAAAAACCAAGTTTTTCGTAACCAACCATCAGAGTTTCTTATTCAATGGGTTTATTTCTTTACTACGTCTTTGGGAAACGTTAGGGATGTGGTGCACGATCAATGTTTTTATTTTCAAAAGACAACCCATTCATCGTTCTTGTCGAAATTTTTACTGCGTGCAGGAAGAGCAGATTTTGTAACAATGGTGAAATCGACACACCAAGTTCAAAGCGATTAGCCGTTCAAGAGAGAGCGAATTCTCTCAAGCAGAAAATCAAAATATTGATTTATTTGTTTTTGGTTTTCTGCTTGACAGATTACGCTTTGTCTTCGGTGGCTAATCGCTTTGAAATTGGCGTGTCAATCCCACTATTGTTACAAAATCTGCTATTGTTACTGCACGCACAGAGTCGAATTTTGCAACAATAGTGAAATTGACACACTAGTTTCAAAGCGATTATCCCTCGAGAACAAATTGAAACTCTGTACTGAAAAATGAAAACATCTCCTTTGCAACATTGTTTGTTTTTGTTTTCCAGTTGAAAGTTTTGCTTAGTCCTTGAGAGATAATCGCTTTGAAATTGAGTGTCAATTTCACTTTTGTTACACAATCTGCTCTTGTTACACTGCAGGCGTGCTGAAGTTTCTGTAACTACTTTTTACGTGTATTCTGTTTTCTGTGTGCGTGTTAGTTTCCTTTGTATCAGATAATGTGTTGGTAAATGTTATGTAGTTATCGTGCCTTGTAATTGTGTGTATTTAATTACTTTTGCTGTACTTAGTTAAGTGTCATGGCAGCGGGGTAGACATAATGATCTCCTATACTTACCATGATATCGTTTATGTAGTATTTAAGTTTATGTAGTCTTGAAACTATAGAGAGAAACATCCCCCCGTTCGTTGGTTATTCAACCTCACTGTTTTCTTCAATAGAAATTCAGTGATCTTTTGTCTTGTGACTTTCTTTGTTTCGAATTTTCCGCATGCGCAGTGCTGTCAATTTCTGGCTCGCTGAATCGTGTCCATGTGATAAACTTCCATCCCATTTGACTGAGATCTCACAAGCTTTCGAGTGAGATCCCATTCAGCCGGGCTGGCCCACCACTCTTAGGAATGCAATTTCATTTTCCTATGTAAATCAAAATGTAGTTGAGATCTCACTCCAGTGAGCTAACCCATATGAACAGGCCCTTGGATTTAGTTCTTAGGTGTTTGGATATTTCGAAATTTTAAATAAACAAAAATACAATAAATGGAATTGATTTTTTAAAAATATAAGTTTCATAGCTTCTGATAGCAGGGAAACTAAATCAAAAGAGTTTCATGTTTAATGAATTCTATTGATTTCCATCCGAACATTGAGCCTTAAAATTAGATATATATTTTTCGAAACATCCAGCTTGCAACTTCAGTTTTGCTGCAACCATATAAAATGTTTTGCTTCCGTTGAAAATTGAAATAAACATTTATGCACCACCATTTTATTAAGAAACTTCAACAAGCTGATCAATAAATTTCAAGGCGTTTACATGTGGGTTTTGACAGTTCTGTAACAATTCTCCGTCTCGCGTTCGTGACGCTAAAATAGAGCCATTGGAAAAGAAGAAATTGGTTTAGCAAATTGTTGGCAGCACATGTATCTGCAAAATCCAAGTGGCCTCTGCACATATAACGTCAGCCTCACAGCTGATGCACTTTAGTTATATTTTAAGTAAATTTGACGAGAAGAACAAAAGCAAAATATCAACAAATTCTTCCTGACGTCTAACACTGCCTCATTAAAACTAGCAGCTAATTAAAATCACCAAGCTTCAATACATATTTAACAAAATATGACTATTTTCCCAAGAACAGTAGAAGCAAAAAATTAAGTAAGATTTATACATGGAAACAATGTGTAGTTTAGATGTTACATTTAGTTTGTTTGCAGTCTTGAGGCCTGTTCACAGGAAGGTTTAGGAATATTCTAATGTGGTAAGATTTTTTAAACTTTCAAGTAGAGGCGGATGCAAAAAAAACGAAGCAGATACAAAGTTTCAAGATTATTTCAAATTCCTTAGCACACCGAAGCCTTTCAAGCTTTTGGTATCATTAGAGTGTGATGATATCAAAAGCTTTAAAGGTCTTACGACTTCATATACTCTTGACACCTAGCGAGTGCTATGGTTATGAATTGAGGAATCGAGGGAAGTCTAGGATGAACCACCTTCCTTTTTGCAAACAGGCCCAGATAAAGACTTGAAACTTGGCGGCTTCATTTTACTGTGGGCAGTGCATGCATGATAATGCCTACTAACTTAGTTTTCTAAAAATGTTATTTACAATCTTTGAATACATTTAGCTCAAACAAAACGTTTCTTATCATGTATAAATCACGTTAGCATATATATATACATATAATAATTTTAAAAAGAAACATAAGCGGTTGAAATCTAGTTCATGTTTATACATTGCCAGTGGCGTGTTGAAGAAGGGAAATAGAGGAGGCGGTACAATTTTACAGACCACAGTACATTTTCTTAAAAATTAGGGTTTCTGTAAATAGTTCAACCCGGAAATCAAAAACCTTTTAAAAAGAGTGAGGTGTTGCACCCCGTCCCCTCACACACACCCCATTCTTCGCCACGTCACTGTAAACTGTTCTCACATCGAAAGAAAACAGCTCTGAATATGATGTCAAACCTTTATGGCATCACACCAAAGGCATGCTTGCTTGCAGCTGCAATGTCGCCTCCAGGCCCTTTCTTTGCGCTGGGTCAGCCAGTTTCACTTCAAACGCCCTGATAATTCCGTCCAGAACTGTTTGGTCGTGGCAGTCTGACACATTGAGCAATTGGTGAAAAACGGAAGTCCATAATTCTCGATCACAGCCTCGTCTAAAAAAGATGTCACATTTTCTATCAAGAGAATTTAAAGAAATATTTAAATATCACATGGTAACAGTTGGCATATTGGAGCAGTTTAAATAAATCAACAATAAGTATTAAAAATATGGTGACACAAAAAAATGTTGTGCCTGCTCTGCTTTCCAAGAAACTACTGAACATGCCTATTGCTATTTAAGTAGCTCAATAGCTACCAAGCTTGTCATGGAGTAGTGTTTCTGTCAATTTTACGTGATTATTTGTCATTTTTTTAACAGTTTCTTCGTTCTTTTGCTAGAACCCGAAGCACCCTTGGAAAGACCGCACAAGTAATGAAAACCAATTTTTAGCTTCGAAAAGCAACAAAATTTAACTTCGAGTATCCGCCAACGTTGAACAGAAAGAGTGAACACCCCAAACTAGCAACGAAATTTTACTGAAAGGTTATCAGTAAGGAAGAGTATTAAATCATTCAAATTAAGAGGATAATGGAAAACATACCGACACAATGCTTGGCCCTGTGATACATGATAAAAACCAAGGGAACGGGTATTCCGTGTATGGTTGTCATTGGGCGGGAAATGAATAATTTTATACTTGTTTTGTGGAATTTAAAAGCTGTTTCAATGACTTTTTGCAAGCATCGCAGTTTCACTTACTGCTGTCGTACATTTGGTATTTACTGCTGTCGCACACTTAGTATTTACTGCCGGGTGCCCTAAAAATGTCTTTACGTTTGCAAAGGATCTATGGAACGATGGAGGTTTAGTTTTTTTAATGTCATTCTTGCTTGACGTTGATTGATGTGACTGTGAGAGGCTGCAACTTAAAGTTTTATATTTTGTTTGTCAAAATCTACTAAGTAATACCTGAGTTATGAAGAAAGCTAAACGTTAATGGCCTTCTCAAAGCCATAATGCAGTGTTTTTAAGCAGATTGCAGCAATCCTTTATTTTTCATTTAACTTAGTACAATAAAAACCTACATATAAGAAGAACCTTTACTTTAAAATTTTCAACACGAATTTCGGAAAAATGCTGTAATTTCTAAGAAACTAAAAATACATTTTAAGTCAATGAGAGTTAAAATAATACCGTTTCTGCACCCTGTCAGTAGTCTAACTGCCTTCATTTAAGCACTTTAAAATTTTATGTACACAAAAATTTAGAACCTTTGTTAGGCTCGCCTTCAAAACATAGGTTTCTTATATGGGGGTTTTTACTGTAAAACTCGATGATTATTGGTTAGATTTCGGCAAACAAAATGTCAAACATTAATTTGAAGCCTCTCACATCAACGTCAAGCAAAACCTGAATTATCAAAACTAAAGCTCTCCCACAGCAGTTTTGCAAAGATACCGACGTTTTTTGGGCCCCCTAAACCAATGAAATGAATAAGCAATGAATACAGTATCGCAATTAAACGGTCCACGCTAGTTACGTTTATGCCTTTCCTGGATCACATTTAGTGTATTTTGTATTTCGAATTTTATGCTATGAAGAAATTTCGAATTAAATTATTACCTTTTGAATGCCTTCGTTATTTCGTATCCTGCGTTACCATCTCTGCCATACTCAAGATAAGTACCAAAAAAAAGCACATGCAACGTACAGGCAACACCATAATAGTCGACCTAAAATACACATTATAAAAATAAGCAAAGCCATAAAATAACATTGAATATTACACGCATCACATTTTCTAATTTTCTTCAAATAGCACGAAAACTTTCCATTTTCTTCAGAAGAGCCTTGTGCTTGTAGGAGCAAGGAGCACTGTGGGATCGCATTTGGAAGGGGCAAGGTAAGAAAAAATTCGACGAAATTTACCTTCTTGCAGGCAATATTAGAATGACCAATTTTTATTATTTTTTTTCATTTTCATTATTTTGAATATGGTCAAAACTCTTTCAATATTCCCAAAAAATCAACTTCTTAATGATAACGACATTACATGGATTTATTAAAACTTTGGAGATATAATTCATGCTGCTCGGATTTAGGTACTATGGAGTTAGTTCTGTGCATACTTTCAAATTTTGATTGAAAATTAAGCAAATTCAGTACAACCCAAAATCCTAAGTTGCTTAATCGTGTATCAACTTCACTTCAGTACAACAATCCAAAATCTCAAATTGCAAAATCGTGCATCAACAAAGAGAGTTTCGAAATATCAATAAGAAGAATTTCGAAATATCAACAAAACTTTGGAGGAAACAAAACTTGTTTTGCAGTGCTAAGCGCCGAGAAAGCAAAATGTTCATTTCTAAATTTTGAACATATATCGCTGGCATTCGACCTAATTTGGGTAAAAATAGCGACGGTAAAACAAAAGGGCGTTGCTACAGAGTAGGATACAGGGCATGTCAACGCCCCCCTCCCCCATGGTCAGCTATTCAGGTGAAAATTGTGTATCATTTAATTCATCACAAAAATTCCGGCTTAAAGAATGAAATATAAGAATTGCATGCCCAGAATCAGTGCCTACCTGGTATTTCCATGGCATATTGTTGGTCATTTCTATGCATTCGAATTTATCAGTGTTACTACTTCCAGTAAACGTAACAGATTCAGCATGCCAAGTTAAATCAAGACATCTTCCAAAGTCGGACAATGTTAGACAACTTATGTCGCTTGGGTCGCCAAGATTGCAAGATGCGCTGAAAAAATAGAAGCAGTTCGTTAATATGGCATCTCTTTCACACCAGGGAAGACCATATAGTTCATTGTTTTTTATTGTTTCATAAACTGTTGTCAACAACAAATTTAAAATAGAAGTGTAAAATCATTAGCAATCCACCCTAAACATGACATATGACGAGGATATTTCACCTTACAAAATAGATTTCACACTTTTCAACGCAACCATTGTTTTATAAATTAACCCCTGTTCTTGAACACAAAACAATTTACCACTGTGTTCCTTGCCCTACCTTAACGCAAAAACAACATATTGTTGGCGTACTTACATGTCATTTAGCAAGAAGTTGTCAGGCTTGACATCGCCATGAATGATTTTACAACGATGCATTGCCTTGACGATTCTGCAAACATTGTATCCATACAAAAGTGCAAATGGCTCTCGAGTTTGTAATTTGTCAACGATTGTCTTGTTTACCAAGTCCTAAAATCAAAATAAATCAAAATATATCAAAGCAATCACAATCAATCAAAGCAATTGAAGGAAGTCAGCAGTTGCATATAGAATGTTTTTCTTGAGTCGTATAGAATGCATGCTTTTCCATTTATTGTAAAATGTATTCTATAAATAAATAAATTTATTGATTGATTGATTGATATACCAACTTCCACTTGCATATCTCCATGTTAAAGAAAGCTAATGCCCACTATTGGTGCTAAAACTAGACAGCAACAAAGCGCGAGTGCGTTTTATTTCAGCTATAACGGAAGCCTAAGCTGCCTTACATATGATGGAAGGAAAGTGCAAACCCAAAAATATAAAAGAAACTGCTAGTGTACCAGGTCCGAGTTGGTGCATGATGTGATTCATTTTTGTTGCCTAAGAGATTTTTTATTCCCATGTTCTTTGCTCGTTCTAGGTATTGATAATAACGTAACCCAAAAATATGAGATTTCAAATTTTTAGAGACAAAATTACTCTTGATAAAAAAGTATCAAAACTATAAAAAATAGACCCAAAAATGTAATATCAAATCATGCTTCCAGACCCAAAAATAAAAGGCGCCCTCCCTACCTATGTCAGATGGTACTGCCCCCTGGAAATTTGTATGTAGGCCTACAAAATTACAAAATTAACTGACCAAAATCGCATGAAAAGAAAAATGTTTGCAAAATCTTACTTCACAATTTCATGATTTGGATCGCAGCAATTGCTTCACGAAAAATTAACCTTGGCACCCGGGGATGGGTCATATGGCCCATTGATAAGTAACGTAAAATGTCATTTGTTCAGGAGGTAAATGCAGGTAGAAGTTAAATTTAAAATAATTCAACATAGGTTGATCTTTTGAATCAAGTTAGGTTGTCTGTGCTACCCATGAAACTTTATAAGATTTGCCTGCTAATTGAAAATGAATGCGGGCGGGCGTGAGAGTTGAAAAACTGGAAAATCAAAAGCTGAAATCGTTTGTGCAAATGATAAATAAAAAATTTTTACAGTCTAAATATTTGATGATTTGACGAAAAACGAGAAGAGTAAATGTAAACGAGTAAAATAGAATATTAAATAACTTACCAGTAAAGTACCCTTACAGTATAAAGGGTACTCAATAACTGATATGTCACTGTATACATAACATGCTAATGGCCTGATAAACATCTCGTGCTATAAAGAAAAAAGCATAATTATACAAACTCGTATAACATAATTCCCAGTAGTTCCATTGACAATTGACTTTCCTTCTAACTGACACCTATTTGCCCAGACTGCGATTCACAATGTTGAGCAGCTCAACAAGAGCAGGTTTATGAATTGCCCAGTCTGCTTGAGATAATTCGCTTTGTCTTAAATTGCTAATCGCTTTGAAATTGTTGTGTCGATTTCATTATTGTTGCAAAATCTGCTCTTGTTGTACAGCTCAAAAATTGGTATGCTATGGGGTAAATTTTCTTCACGATAACTCATTATACCTTCTAAGCTAGGAGTAATTTTCCCCCATTCGACCTAACATTTTTGACATTTTCTAACAAGAATTCATATGAAATGTTATTCGTTTTCCCCAGGGGAATATTGCAGCATTGAGAAGAATAATTACCCCTGGGCATGCAACAAAAAAGTTAACGCATAAATCAGAGATCGATATTTCAAACCATCACCTCTGGAAGTTGTAAAAAAATGCTACAATTAGAACAAAACGTTGAAATATGATACTCATGGTTTGAAAAAGTAATCTTTTCAGTACCAATAATTTTTCTTAGCTGCTGAAGTTACGATTTTAAAATGATTTAGCGGGAGTGTTCCAAACCGACGTTAAAGTATCTTGCACCTGAACGAAATTATTAGTTTTGAAAACAAATGCAATCGGAATAAAAAAACAGAAAGAAAAACCTTGGAGAAATTACGTATCAGAACCAATATGTAAAAAAGTTAATAAAGTTAAAAGACAATCCTTTGCGAAACTAACTGTAAGAGCCGATGAACACAATCGTTTTGGGCCTGTTTTGACTTTTGTTTTGAAGTGTTCTTAGTCGCAGTAGAGCGTAGTTTTTGCATATAAATGAAGCATTTTTATGTAGAACAAAGCTGCCTTTTAATTGACAAGAGAAGCGCAAAATACAAAAATGTATCTGGCATGTTCATCAAATAAATATTTTTTCCAAATATAGATATTACATGGGTTCGAATATGACAGCGAGAGCTTCAATTTATTTCAGAAGCAGAAAAATCGATAGCTTTGATGGCGAATTTCGGAAACCATTCTTTATCAAATAAGACACCAAAAACGAGTTCAGGTTTTCGGCAGCAGGCTGTAACGAATCAAATTTATATTTGACTTAATTTCAAAGAACTGGGCTCGATCTACCGAGTGAGCCAATACGATGAATCCATACATTCAACGTATTTTAATGAACAGAAAAATCCCCCCAAATAGAAATTATCTATGTTAACGTATCAGCTTTGAAACAATGTCTAAATCGCTTCAATCGCTTCAATCAGTCAATCCCCTGATTTGATATAACCTGCCAAAGAGGGAAACTTCTTTTTGGGTCACCCGGCAGTAGCTGATGTAGTTTTTCGTCGCCCACCAGGTGCAATATATAGAGTGACGACAATTAATTTCCTTTTTTATATCAACTAAAGTTGCTTGCCGGTAAACCAAAATTAAAGTATAAAGTTAAAAATTACCATTGCAGGATCTAAATTTTGACTGTCTATTCTGTCGTGAACTTCCTGCCCGATGTAAAATTCCAAGTAAGACACCGATTGTGATTTAATAACCTGAAAGAGTGTTTTTATAATTTTCATACATAAAGTCATTTTCATACAATAAAATTGAATATCCATGGAGAAAAAATGTTTAGGTTCTGTCAGGTTTATTTTTAATTTTCAGCGGTTTGATGGAACCAAAATAAAGAATTTAGAAATTTGGTTCAAACTGCTTGAATGTACAGGGTTAATTTTTAAACAAAAGATTGCGGTTTCAAACATGAAAACGCGTTTGAAATTTGAAAGAATTGATTTCCCACTCTGAGTGCATTCAATCGAATCAAAATAAACAAAGACAATTTGCTTGGCTGCATTCAAGCTGTTGAAATCTATTATTTACAGTAAAAAATCGCATTTTCATGGTTGAAACCGCAATCTCCTGTTTTACAAAATCTCCACACTAGCGTTTGGGAGAATTTTGTAATACAAAGGATTTAGGTCATGAACAGAACAATGCGGTTTACGGCTGGAAAGAATAGATTTCACACCTATGAGTGCATTAAATCAAATCAAGATAAACACAGAGAGCAAATATTCACAACTTTGTTTGTTCTGGTTTGCTTGGTTGCTTTGAAAGGTGCGAAATCTATTCTTCAAGGTGATCAACGTGTTCTAAGCTGAATCTTTCGTTTTTAAAATTTCATTCTTGCTTTTCACAGTTGATCCCCACAATCTCAAACTCTCGAAGGAAATTAAAATGTGTTTAAGATGGCGAGTTTTCGAGACAACAGAACTTATATCAACACTACTGAAATATCTTTTCGAGTTATTAAGTTCGAGATTGAATAGCTCAATTGTTGTGCTCTACAGATTAAAATGAATCATACCTTCAGAATTATATCCCTGGCACCTGATTGGCCAAGTCTATTAGCAATGTAAACAACGGAGAATCCACCAGTTGCTAATTTTTTCGTAATTTTGTAAATCTCACCACCTGAAAAACCAAAACTAAGTTAAATATGTATATAGTATATATATATATGGTAGGCAATAAACTGTAAATTAGAGTTAAGAGGTGGGAGTCAAAAAAAATACCAAGTATAATTTCGTTCGAGGACGGTAGATGAGCACCAGTGACTATGGTTTAACACTGGGGTGAGTGGTCAAAGCTGACCAAGATGAAGAGTAGTGGTCTAAAGAGATCGTAGCTGTCGAAAGAGGAGCCTTTTTCGGGTCGATTTCGAATTTTCGAATTTCTTCCCAATGTCATTTTGAATTTCTTCCCCAAATCAAGGCACAACATGTACAAAGTGTCAAATATTTTAACACCCCCCCCCCATTTCTTACCGAGTTGTGCAGGGTATTGATCCATGTCGAGTCCCCTGAGGCTTCGGCCAATCGACTTATAAAACAAAACATAATGACAAGAATAAACCCTCTAAAAACTGTCCAGAAACCCTGTAACTTAAAAAACTCACCTAACTCCATTTTACAATTTGCCATAAACTTTTCCCCAAAAGGCTCCGAACTTTCAAACAAATTAAGAAATGGTTCGAAAGTGAAAGTGTTCATAATTTTTCCAACAAATTTCATGCCAGTTATATCGATACACTCTCCAGCCGTGCTTGGAACAAGACGAGATACATCAGCTTTCGATTCGTCAACACTGATTGACAAATTTTCTGCCGCCTCCACAATAGAAGGAGTGCTTCCATGCGACTCGGTGATTTTATTGCAGCTAAATTGACTGAAAGAGATATTCGAGACTGGTGTAACTCTCTCCATCAAATCGTTTGCTTCTATTTCTCTGTTTAATGATGTTGCATGCGATACGGTCACGTGCGATACAGTCGCATGCGCTTTTATCGAATCAAAACCCCCGTCCACATCAGACGGCTGCACAATCTTTGGTGATTCCATCACCGAGTCTTCTTCAGTAAACGAAAATTCTGCAAATGGTTTGAAAATTTCTTCTTCGCAACTAGTATTTCCCAACACAGCATTCTTGATGTGAAATTCTGATGAAACACTACCTTTCTCTGCAGTCCTGCAACATTCAGAATCATTCCTGTCCGAAAATTCGCAAGAGGTTAACGAAGATTTCGAAGCTGTCGAAGATTTCCCCGTAGAGTTCATCTCAACACTCTTCTCCTCCTCAATCGTGCTCAGCAGCGTCGTTTCGAATTCTGATTTTTGATCCGCTTGCGAAGGGTTTTCTGCATTTGACACTTGACGTAAAACATGTAAATCTGGGGGGCAGTGTTGTATTGTAGTCATACCCGTAAAAGATGGCAGGCTAGAATTTGCCGTGAAGGGTGTCGATGCGATTCTATGGTCGAAAAACTCGCTCTGTGGCCTCGTGTCTTCATTCATAAGAGCCTGTTGCTTTTCTTTAAGGGTTTGCCTGAAGAAAATGGTTATGATATCATCAAACATCAAACAAATAAAACTATCATCGCAGAGAGTCAAATAAAATTTTAGATCAGCACACAATACAGATTATTTTCAGAATCAGCGATGAGCTCTGGAAAAAAATTAGATTTTTTGATAATTTATCAAATTTATC